>PVIU01013245.1:0-56776 GCA_004026605.1 Ondatra zibethicus | reverse complement strand
CTGCCTGAATACCTAGCTGGGGACATGCCCGTGGACACCTGGGATCCCCAGGGCCAAGTATCTTGCCAACCCTAAAATGATTCTCTTAATGTAGATATCTTATTCCCTTCTCCAATGTCCACCTTTCTTCCATCTTCACCCTCCCACTCCCCCAAGCTCTCCCCAGTCCTTCTCCCTTCTCCTTCCCCCTCTCCCCTTCGATGGCTCAGTCGTTAAAGGCTAGGCTCACAACCAAAAATATAAGTAAATACCTATTTTAATAATGATAATGTCAATTACTTCAGAGTCCCCTTTCATTATCAAGTATTCTGGTTTGATTAGTAATGGCAATTACTCTTCGTGAAATGCAGATTAAAACTCAAGTGCAGTGCCTGCTTAATATATCTGTTGCCTAATTTCTTTTGGTGAGTCATTAAGTTATTTTATATCTATATTTGAAAAAGTGATTCAACCCCTCGGGGGAAAAATAAAATCTTCTGATTGTTATCAGGATCAAGTGAAATTTTGCTTGCACATTCCAATGTTAGTATTGAATTTAATTCACATTTCCAGGAATTACTTTATTAATAAGTATTTTGTGCTGGAATGAAAGAAAACCCATCAGTTTAACTGAGAAAATATGTGTTTTCCCTTAGTGCAGCGTATTTCCTTCCAATACTCCCACTTATTTCCATGTGTCTCTTGTCATTTGTTCTCCCCCTTTTTTGTCCTCAGAAGCCCCACCTTGAATTTTATGTCTCCTTGTTGACATTTGGTAGTTCTCTTAGTGTTTTCTCTGCACACACACACACACACACACACACACACACACACACACACACACACACACACACATCCATTCTTACCACAAAGGAAATCTGATGGCTTTTTCTGAGGCCAAATTGGAGTGACTGTCACCTGGAATCACAAACTTAAGCTACCCCAAATTTGATGGAAGCTGTTTTATGAAATTTTTATAGTAACAGAACACAGAAAGCCATAAGTGAAACCATTTTAAAAAACATATTGGTGGAACCTCAGAGAAGCAGGTTACAGTCAGGTGGAGAAATCCAGCTAAGTGCTTCAGAGACTGTTGACAGCAGTCTTAGCACTTTGATTGGTGGAGAAAAGAGTTTTAATACTGTCTAAAATTTATATGTGTTTATCACAATGCTTACCAATGTGGGCAAGAAATAGCTCTTTAGAGGCTAAAGACAACCCAACATACATAGTAACTGGGCTCTAGACCTGCACTATTCCAACCCCTCCACAATCACAAGCTTTAACCAGCGCATCAGTCTTTGCAGCTATAGCCTCTTTCCAGGAATTCTTCTTCACAATATAATTCAACCCGCACAAATGCTATTGGCTATATCATTCTTTAAACTATAATTTCTCTCTTCTGGTTTATAATTTCAGAATATATGGCTTGTTTTTGAAGCACTACCTTGACCCCTAAATGGATACAACTGCATCAGAATTATTGGGAAATCTAGAAAACCACAAGTTCCCAACCAACATAGAATTTTTGCAAGTGAATTATAATATGAATATTACGTGTGCATTATACAGGGTATGAGTTAAATGGAGCACCTCTGAAAGGAGATTTCTTCTGATATTTTAACAATAAGTACTGATGAACAGAAGGGGAGGCTGGCTGGAAACCCCTATAGTAATCCTAATCTTTACTTACTGGTTGTTCAAACACTTTGGACAGCTTTGAAACCATTTGTCTCTTTAAGGTAAAACGTACATATTTAGATTTAGAGACACAAAACACAGTTAAGAATCAAGCAGAACACTGGGATAAGCTTAGCTTCAAGATGATAAAATGAATGTCAAGGGAAACAATCAGGTTCAAAATCATGAAAAGCTTGTCTAACTCATAATCCAATTCTCTTCCCAAACAAGGAATATAGATGGTGTCTATTTTATAGTGAAATCTAGGAGCCTTGTAGTCTAGAAGTAGACAACACATAATTATTTATTTGTGTCACAAAGATTTATGGAATCTCCAGTAGGCAAAAGCTCTGGCTGATCAGTGCTGCCCATTCCGCGGGGAGCAAGCAGAAAGAGGCAAGAATAGCTTAACTAGGAATTTGTTTTCTATGTAGGAAAACACAAAACAAGAAAACAAAATAAGAAATTAAACAAGAAAAACAAATGAGGACAGTCACCATGTAGATGCTCTGGCATCTGTGAGGTCTCAAACTCTTCTGATGAATCAGGGCTGACTAAGGAAGGATGTGACCCGGGATGGGATGTGAGATGAGAACAAAGCAATGGCCTGACCCTTGCTGGGTGGAAGAGAGCAGCAGGAGGGGAGACAGCTACTCTGAAAACTGAAATGGTTCACCTGAGAAGATACCAGCAGGCTGGGTCTGGTGTAGAAGGAGCAGGTTCTCAGGGATCCTGGGAGTGGGGATCAAGAAGTCAGATTCCTAGATGGGCTTCCACATTAGTCCGCTGTTTGAACTGGAAGGAGAGTTTGGGGAAAGCATACCAAGCATGTTGTTTGGTAAAGTTCTCCACCAGAGGGCAGAGGCATTTCAATATCATACGTGTCTTAGTGGTGGTTTGGCATGTATTGAAGAGTCTCTGAAATGTGATAAAAAAGAAGCTAGTATTAGAAAAACAATCAATTTGATATTTAATGTACAGACTGGTATTTTATTTAAATTTCAAAGCAATTGTGAGGTGGGTTTCATTTTCTCTATACTTGAGGAAACAGGAACAGAAAGCATGGACACTTTGCATAATATTCTACGAGATAACAAAATCTGGTGCTGGATTGGTTGTTCTTCAGAGATTCTCCGACAAACCTTGTCAGTCAAACAGCTTCACTGCCTCACATTGCTACCACCTGCAGATCATAAGCTTTTATCTGCTCCAACAAGGCACTTTGTTTGTTGTTTTTATTTTTACATCCCAACCAAAGTTTTCCCTCTCTTCCCTCTTCCTAGTTCTTCCCCCCTACTCTGCATTCACTTAGCCTCTACTGTTTCTCTTCAGATACAGGCAGGCCTCCATGGATATCAGCCAATGTTGCTATACAAGTTGTAGTGAGACTATGCACCTCTTCTATTAAGGCTGGGTGAGGCAATCCAGTAGGGGAAAGGGTTCCAAAAGTGGGCAACAGACTCAGAGACATCCCCTGCTCTTATTGTTAGGAATCTCACATAAAGACCAAGTTACACAACTGTAGCATATATGCAGAGGGACTAGGTCAGTCTCATGCTGGTTCAGTTTCTGTGAGCTTCTATGAGTCCAGGTTAGTTCTTTGGGTTTTCTTGTTGTGCCTTTGACACCACTAGGTCCCACAATCCTTCTCCCCCCTCTTCTGTAGGATTCCCTGGACCCTGTCTAAAGTTTGGCTGTGCAGTTCTGTTTCTGTTTCTGTTTCTATCAGTTGTTGGGTGAACCCTCTCTGATGACAGTTGGGCTAGGCACCAATCTATGATTATAACAGAATATCATTAGGAATCATTGCATTGTTCATCCGCTTCTTTTCCATTTGTGTTTGGTTCCGTCCTAAGTTTCTGGGGGTATCCTGCCTCTGGGTCATGGCTCTCCAGGGAAAATTCCCTTTCAGGGTATGGATCTCCAGCTGAGCCAGTCATTAGTTGGCTACTCCCACAATTTCTGCATCATCTTTAACCCAGCACATCTTGTAGGCAAGACAAATTGTAGGTTGAAGGATTTGTGCCTGGGTTGGTGTCCCAGTCCTTCCACTGAAATCTTACTTGGTTATAGGAGATGGTTGATTCAGACTCTGTATCCCCTATTGCTAGGAGTCTTAGCTAGGTCACCCTCATAGATTCCTGGGAGTTTCCATTGCTCTAGCTTTTTCCTGAGATGCCCCAGATTCCAGTTGTCTCTCCCAGTACTCTCTCCCTCCATCTTCTCTCACCTGATCTCTCTTGTTCCCATCCTCATTCCCCTTCCAGAACCCTCCCCATCATCCACTGGCAATGCCCATTCTATTTCCCCTTAAAAATGCTGTTTAATCTCTCTAGGTCTGTGGGTTGTAGAATGATTTTTCTTTACTTTAAGGCTAATATTTACTTATGCAATCATAACTGAATACATACAGAAAAAAACAGGATAGCTTGAAATACTCCTATACAGTAAGAGAACTTCTGGAGGTATCACTATTCCCAATTTAAAGGTGTACTACAGAGAAATAGTAATAAAAGTTGTGTGGTATTGGCATAAAAATAGACAGATTGATCAATGGAATCGAATCAAAGACCCAAAACTACACACTTATGGACACCTGATTTTGAATAAAGAAGCCAGAAACATACAATGAACAAAAGAAAGCATCTTCAAGAAATGGTGCTGGCATAACTGATGTCAACATGTAGAAGAATGCAAATAGAACTATATCTATCACCCTGCACTAAAGTCAATCCCAAGTGGATCTAAGACCTCAACATAAAATCAGATACACTGAACCTGATAAAAGAGAAAGTGCAGAATTGCCTTTAATGCATTGGCACAGGAGAAAACTTCTTGAACAGAACATAAATTGTTCAGGTACTAAGATCAGTAATTAACAAATTGGACCTCATGAAACTGAAAAGATTCAATATGGTGGACAAACAGGCAGCCCACAGAATGGGAAAATTTTTTATCTCTGAGAGAGGGCTTATATTCAAAATACATAAAGAACTCAAAAAACTAGACATCAACAAATATTTCAGTTAAAAAATGGGGCACAGATCTAAACAGAGAATTCTCAAAAGAAATCTCAAATGGCTGAGAGACACATAAGGAAATGTACAACATCCTCAGCCACTAGGGAAATGTAAATCAAAACAGCACTGAGATTCTGTCAGAAAGGCTAAGGTCAAAAACACAAGTGAAAGTTCATGCTGGAGAGGATGTGGATCAAGGAGAACACTCCTCCACTGCTGGTGGGAGTGCAAACTTGTATAGCCACTTTGGAAATCCATACAGTTTCTCAGAAAATTGGTAATTGACTATTTCAAGACCCAGCTATACTGCTCCTGGTCATATACCCAAAGAACACTCTTCCATACCACAAGGATACTTGCACAACTATGTTCATAGACCATTTACTTGTAATAGCCTTGCTGTCCCTCAACTGAAGAATGAATAAGGCAAATGTGGTACATTTACACAATGGGCTATTATTCAGCTATTAAAAACAGTGACATCAGGAAATTTGCTAGCAAATGGATGGAACTGTAAAAGACCTTCCTGAAACACAATGCACCTTTTAACATAGGACCAGAACTTAACAGAGACCACCTGGCTCCCTTCAACAATAGAGAACTATGGGATTAGAGAGCGTAGAGTGCCAATTTTCATTCATTGGTCGCAAGTTCCTTGAGAGTTAAACTACCCTTTCCCAGGGGTTGCCTAAGACTATCAGAACACTGATATTTATAATACTAATACAATTCATAACAGTAGCAAAATTACAGTTATGAAGTAGCAATGAGAATAATTTTATGGTTTTGGGTCACCCCAACTTGAGGAACTGTAGTAAAGAGTCACAGCATCAGGTAGGTTGAGCACCACTCTTATAGAGTGACACCCAGAGTTATGGCATGGGCTCTGGACAGGGTCATCAACACCATAATACTTCCTACACGCTGTCTCCAGACCCCAACAGTCTCCTTTAGGTAAGATAAGGTATCAGGGGAGGGAGAGAGGGGAGGATTGTTGAGCTCAGGACTTTAAGAACAACTTACACAATAAGACTGAAAGAAAAAAAGAGAAAGAAATACACAAAACAAAAATAATATACTTTGGCAGTCACTTTATTGAAAAAGGTCATTTTGTAAGTTGGAGGCAAAACTGCCTCTAACTACCTCATTAATCATGCTTGCTTCACTCTGCCTGTATACACAAGTAGAGACCTGTCTGAGTGAATACACCAAGGTAATTTGTTTTTGATCAACATAGAGATAAATGGCCTTGCTCTCAATTTGAAAACTTTTCTGACAATTTTTGGAGATAATGGGAATTGGATGACTATTAGGATGCTTCAGAAGAGAAAAATCTTTGTGGTGGGTGGAATAGGACATTTTATCAAACTCAAAATGGGTTTTTAATGTTCAGAAGTTTTCAGGAAAGAGGAGCAGAGGCAGTGTTTCAGAATGGATGGACTCTTTCAATGCACTCATTAAGAACACTCTGTTCAACTGGTTAAATCACATGAATTGGACTTTTAACATTAAAAAATGAATGTCAATGAGCAGGTATTTTTAACAGATGCACTTGTGCAATTGAAGTTCTTATGTTAGGTTCTTTGCCAGAGGGCAGAGTGAGTATGTCAACATAGTAAAAAAGCCTGCGTAACAGCTTGCCATGTGAAATGGGAGTGGCTATTGTCATCCTGGAAATATTCTTAATTTAATTATAAAATCATTGACTTTTACATTTCTTCTGGGAAGCTGAGAATAATCTATTCTTTAATTCATATTCCTCTTTTTGGCTTAATTTTTGTGACAAAAATATCTGTCACTGAGATCATTTGTTGTGTGGCATTAGGCATGTAGTATGTATCTAAAATATTTACTGTGGCATTTATTTTTGCTTTTATTCTTTTTCATTAAAAATAGTTTTTTTCACACAATATATTCTGATTACAGTTTTCTTTCATCCAGCTATTCCCAGAGCCTCCCCTCTTATCTACCACCCAAATCCTTACCCTTTCTTTCTCTCTCTCTCATTAGAATAATTGCTATTTTGCATTAATTAGAATAAAAAAGAATCTAAAATAATAAAACAATACAAACAAACCAGAGTAGGACATAACAACAAACAATGAACAACAACAACAAAGAAAAAAAGAGGCAAAGATAAAGCTCAAGAAACATATATAGATGCAGGGGACACACACATTCACACATAGACAGACATCCCATAATTATGCAAGACCAGAAACCATACTACATATAAAATGGACTTGTAAATAAAAAAGTTCTGATCAAGAATTATGAGAGAATGGACTGTCAAAAGTGCCATTGAGTTTGTTTTATGTTGGTCATTTTCTGCTGGGCATGAGGCTTAGCCTTGAGAGTGGTTTGTGTACTCCGTGAGACTCTGTTGGAGAAAACTAATTTTTCGTTTGTGAGCAGTTATCAATTGGAGTCTAGCTTCTGGCTTATGGATGGGGGCTTGTGTCCACTTTTCTTTCAGTGCTGGGACCCCATATCTCCATGACGTGTATAGGCTCTGCGTGCTGCCACAGTCTCTCTGTGTTAATATGTGTATTGGTCCTGCATATTTATGAAGGTCTTGTTTCCTTGGTGTCATCTATTTCCTCTGGCTTTTACATTCTTTTTGTGTCTTTTTCCACGAAGTTTTCTAAACCCTGAGGGACGGGTTTTGATGGAAACATCCCATTTAGGGATGAGTGTTTCAAAGTCTCTCACTCTCTGCGCATTGTCCACTTGTGGGTCTCTGTATTTGTTCCCATCTACTGCAGGAAGAAGCTTCTCTGATGATGGCTGAGCAAGATACTGGTATAGCAGAATGTCATTAGGAGTCATTTTATTGCTATGCTCCTTTAGCAGAATGTTTTTTGGTTTTCCCCTAGGTCCCCTGCCTCCCTAGTCTCAAGTTGTTGGCCATCTGAGCAATGCCATGGATGGGTTCCATCTCATGTAGTAGGCCTTAAATCCCATCAAATATTGATTGGGTCATCCCACAAGTTTTGTGCCACGATTGCAGTAACACATCTTTTTTTTTCTCATCATGCACACACACACACATGCACACCACACACACACACACACACACACACACGCACACTTCATTTATTCATTTTATATCCCAGCTACAGGTTCCCTGCATCCTCCCCTCCTAGCATCTCTTTCCTATTCCCCCCACCCCAATCCTCTCCTCTTCCATCTCCATCCAGGAAAGGGAAGACCTCCTATGTGTACCAATAAAACATGGCATATCAAGTTGCAGTAAGACTAAGCATCTCCTCATGTATTAAGGCTGAGCAAGGTAACCCAGTATGAAAAGTAGGGTCCAAAAAGCCAGTAAAAGAGTTGGAGACAACCACTGTTCCCACTGTTAGGAGTCACATAAGAAGACAAATGATACAACTGTTTTATATATATATTATATATATGCAGAGTGCCTAGATCAGTCTCTTATAGGCAGGTTGCTCTTGTAGATCAAAGGTTTGATATCTGGATTGGGGTTTAACTTTCTTCTTTGGTAGCAAACAAAAACATATAAAAAAGATCATCCACCAGGATCAAGTGGACTTTATTCCAGAGATGAAGAGATAGTTCAATAAACTTAATAAGCCTACTTGATCCTGGTGGATGATCTTTTTGATATTTTCTTGGATTTGATTTGTAAGCATATTTTTTGAAAAATTTTGCATCGATATTCATCAGAAGAATTGTTCTATAATTCTCTTTCTTTGTTGGATCTTTGTAGTTTGAGTATCAGGGTAACTATGGTCTCATAAAATGAGTTGGGCAAGGCTTCTTCCATTTCTATTTTGTTGAATAATTTGATGAGTATTATCATTAACTCTGTAAAAGTCTGGTAGAATTCTGCTCTAATACTGTCTGGCCGTGAACTTTCTTTTAGTTAAGAGATTTCATTACTGCTTCTATTTCACTAAGGTTTATAGATCTGTTTAAATTGCTTATCTGATCTTGATTTAACTTTGATAAGTGATATGCATTGAGAAAATTTTCTATTTCTTTTAGATTTTCCAATTTGGTGAAGTACCGGATTTTAAATTATGTCCCTGTGAGTCTCTGGATTTCCTTGGTGTCTCTTATGCTCCTCCTTCTCATTTCTAATTTTGTTAATTTCTATATTTTTTCTGCCTCTTAGTTAATTTGGATAAGTGTTTGTCAATTATATTGATTTTTCTCAAAGAGCTCTTTGCTTCAATGATTATTTGTATTTTTTGTTTGTTTATTCTTATTTTATTGATTTCAGCCTTGAGTTTGATTATTTTTGCCATCTAATATTTTGGGGTGTGATTTCCTCTTTTGTTTTAAAAATTTCAGCTGTGTTGTTTAGTTACTAGTATAAGATCGCTTCAATTTTTTTATGTAGGCATTTAGTGCTATGGACTTTCTTCTTAGTACTGCCTTCATTGTGTCCCATAAGCTTAAATATGTTGTGTATTCATTTTTGTGCAATTCTAGAAAATCTTTAATTTCTTTCTTAATTTCTGTCTTGACCAATTTTTCTTTCATTCAGTAGTAAGTTGTTCTGTTTCTGTGAGTTTGTAAGCTTTCTGTTGCATCTTTTGTTGAAATCCAATTTTAATCCTTGATGGTCAGTTGGGAGGCAGGGTGTTATTTCAATTCTCTTGTATCTGTTGAGACTTGTTTTGTGTCCAAGTATGCAGTCAACTTTGGAGAAAGTTCCATGAGTTTCTGAGAAGAAGGTATATTCTTTTGAGTTTGGATGAAATGTTTTATAAAAACATCTGTTAGGTCCATTTGGTCTGCAATATTAGTTAACTCCAATCTTTCCTTGCTTAGTGTTTGGATGACCTGGATGACCTGTCTATTAGCAAGAGTATGGTATTGCGTAAGGGTCAGTTTTATTTTAGTTGTACAAGTGTTTCTTTTATGAGTTTGGGTGCCCTCAAGTTTGGTACATAGATGTTCAAAATTGCAGCATCCTTTTGGTGGATTTTTCCTTTGAGTATATAGTATTCCTCCCTGTCTCTTCTGATTAGTTTTAAATTGACGTTTCTTTTGTCAGATTTTTTGATAAAATTTTCTTTAATATTAAAAAGTTGCTATTTGGAAATAGATACTCAATTGGAGGCAGGCAGGAGAGCATTTTTAGTGAGGCAAAGTCTACTTGAGAAAGATGAGGCTTTAAAACTCTCATAGGTAACACAGCATCCCTCCCTGGAATCCATTGCCTGTATTTGTGCTGTGTAGGTGTGGAGCCATGAGTATATGGTAAGAGTTATACCTCACTCAGAGGGGAGAAATGATGGGAAACAGAGCTTGCATTTCACAGCATATACCCGGACATAATTCTTATGGCCACTAAGATCAGGTTCTTGATTGAAGGAGCCTAGGATAAGGTACAGTGTTTTGTTAGGATATTGAATAAGTGTTCTCCACAAATGCATCCTATGAGCAAGGAATAAAATCCTAAATGGGGGGGGGCAGGGAGAAAGAACAAATGTGCTCTCACGAAAAGGCCATTTTTGGTCCAGCTCATGAACAGATGGAAATTTTCCTGTATGATACTTGTAAGCAATAAACACCCTACTTAATATGGTTTGAGTTTGAATAAAAGCTCACATGGTTGTTTGTGATTTGAGAGAAAGCATAGAAATAGAAGAAGACAAATTTTTCAAATGGTGAATCTCAGACTCTTTCAAATTTGATTGAAGGTCAAAGTACAGTGTCTGGTGGCAAAATACACTTGAAGGAAGGTCTATAGTGACAGGATACCTGGTGTCCTGACAGTTCAAAGGTATATTAAACAACTTAGTAAGGTGTTGTCTAGAGTTTACATAAGTTTGAAATATTGAAGCAACACATAGAGGTATATGAATGTAAGAATGGGTGTCTAATACCAAGCCAGGGCTGGTAGGTACTTTATTTAAGGCATCCCTTCAGTTATTGGTACTCACATTATCCTTAGCTTACCTCTCTACTACTACCCATTCATATACACAGTTTCTCTCCAGCACTTCCCCATTCATCCTCAGTGCTGCTGCTGGACAGGAGGCAGGTAAAACCTGATATGGGTCAATGAAGAGGGATGAGAGATGGCCTGAATCTATCATTTTATATGAGTCTTCCTAAATAAGACTATTGCAAATACCTGTGACACCTCACTTTACAGGTGTTGACAAGGTACCAGGCTCTTGGACTGATTTCTGCAGTTTTCAGGGAATTTGCTGTCAGTTGAGAAAACCTACATTGAGAGTAAGAGAGAAACTGGGACTGGGAAGTATTTCTGTAATTAAGACTTTTAATAAATATCCACTTATTTTATATTATAGGTCACCCTGGAATAAAACAGTAATAATATTTGTATGATACAGAAGATAAAGAATAGAGAGAAGTCAGCTTAACAATATTTATTTTGTGAAGAAATAGATACTTGGTTTATGATTGTAGTAGAGGACTGGGGTATAAAAACGATTGAAAATGATGTTTTATATGTAATTCTAAGCGACTAATTGTGCCCTTAAAGGACAGACAGGAAGAACAGCAAATATGATTCCTAGTCAATTCCAATCACAATTTCTGGAATCCATTTTTAACCCAAGGATGATGTTGGCATATAGATTTTTTTGCTCCATTTTTATTATTGCCTAGAAACTCTGTGCTAAGATAAAGTGAATAGTGCAGGTCATCCCCTGAGGAAGTGGTTTTCTGCCTGAGAAGGAAACAACTCCAGGTAAAACGTGAGTAAACAAAAGGAAATGGAATTTATTTTTACACAGACTGAGCATAGCATGGACAGAAGCATTCCATTATGCTAGAAGCTGTCCCTTAGAGAACAGAGTATTGTCTTTGGAGAAAGGCAATGTCCTGAGTTTTACCTCATAGCATGGAGCAGAAGGACAAAGAATAAAACAACTCTATGTGGAGTGTTTTCATATCTGCTGCAGAGACCAGAACAGAAAACTTACTTGTTTTCTTACTGTATTTCAAGAATTGAGATTGGAAAATGATAAAACTAATGATCAGAACTCATCAGTGAGAACTCTGTGGGCACATAAACAATGAATATATATTAAAGTGATATGTGTTAACATGCCATCAACTGAGTAGATAACACCCATGGAGTACCCAGCAGAATTCTATAAAATTTGATATGTTATAAAAGGCCCAAACAAGGAGACAGTGGAAGAACTAAAAACAGCTTAAGGACCTCAGGACATGTTCTCAGAGGGATTCCTTTTCTCCATTTTATGACTGGAACTTCTAGCTCAGCCGTGGCCCAGAACTGGAAACCTCAAAAAGGAAAGAGCTTTCATCTGGAGATTGTGCCATTTATCAACTAATAGGATATTGCTAAAGAATCATGGGAACAATAAGTTGGCCAGATGCAAAAGAGACTTGAGAACATCTACTTAGGGCCTAGTTTTTTTAATTGGCATACAGTAATTTTACAAAATAATAGCTTTCACCATGACTTTTCCATACATGCACATGATACATTTTAATTATCACCCCCACTGCCTTCTCTTAAACCATCTCTCTTCCTATTCTTAATATAGTTCCATTGGGGTCAGTATTTTATTTTAATTGACAAATTATTTATACTAGCTATTATTATTTTGGTAGTGATGGATAACAAACTCAAGGCTTCACAAATATTAAATGAGCTCCCCACAGCCTGGGATAGACTTTAAGAATGAGGGAATTGAGACACACAGAGAGGTCATATAGGGTATCAGTGGATAGACAAATTTTTAAACCTTTGGGTACCACCAAAAGTTCATTCTTTTAAATGCAAGAAATAGTTAAGCTACTTATGTTTTCTTTGTTGACTTCTATAATTCTGCTAAATCAAATGAAATGTTTAGGACATGTAGCTGGCTCTCTTTTCGAAGCAGTGGCATTTCCCTGAAGTACACAGAAGCCAGTCTTTCACTGTAGACATATGATGTACTGATTTTCATAAAGACAAACCTAGAGCACTGATATGTTGTTGTATTGTCCCCAGGCCTGGAATCATGAGTCATGATTGTTTGGATATACAACTGCTAGGATATGTCAGGGACTATCATCTAGCGGCCTGTAGTCTTTTGGGGAAATGAAACAAACTCCAATTTTACAGAGCTCGCTCGTTTAGCAAATTGAAGAGCTTACTCATTGACTATGAAGTGGGGTTGATGCTTGCAAATATCCGAGCAGCCACTCTCCTGTCATTTTCTCAATCACTCATGTTATGCATCCCACTGAATTTTCTTCCCGGTTTCCAATCATCCTAATTACTATTTCTTCTTAGTGAGTGGATCCATGTGCACATTTCCTGTTCCTGGCTTCTAGCAGGTGACTTGGCTCATTGAGGAGTTTCCCTCATATCCTTCTAGACTGACTCAGGTCTATTAGTAATAAACCCTGACAACACTCAGAAAATTATTTCCTAATACATTATTCTATTTTCTATTACCATTATAGTAATAATTAATACTTAATCATATAATATAATTAACATAAACAATATCATATTAGTATATTAATTATATCATACTATACTATATTGTATTATTAATTTTATAATTATAGATTAACTATGTAATTGTTATATAATTAATCATTAATACACTAATATATTATAGGAATTTAATATAAATAATATAATAACATCATATAATAATTATATTATTTATATAGAATAATATAATTCACATCTATTTCTCCCACTAGACTGTAATCTTCAGGGTCAGGATAATGTTCACTCCTGTGATCACAATATCTAGCCATATGGTTGGCATATTAGTAGGTATAAAATCTGAAAGATCCATGGCAAATAGTTTTATTATACAACTGTCTTGTAAGTTAATTGATTGGGACATTTGAGTGCAGTCAAATGGAAGTGTGACTGCACAGTGCATGGAGCATACTTTTCATAGGAGGTTGCTGTTCATGGACTTGTCATTTGAAATGCAGGAGTAGCAGCTGTCAGAAATGTAGTCTCATGGCTCTCTTGCCTCTTCCTGTGCACATATGAGAAATTTATAGAATGTTCTCTGTACCATGGAATGTTTGAAATCATAGACTAAAGCCCCAGATTCTTTAATTGTCCAGGCAAATCTCTAAAGACAGAGAAACAATCAGATTTATGAGTTTGAGTATGATGGCAAATAGCCCCTGACCTCTGACCCTCTCGTAGGATTGTCCTACCTGTGTTGCCATGGGAGTCTTTAGTGACTTCTAACAGGGGCAGGCTGCTTTGCAGACCCAGAAGGTACAAACCTTGTGGCTAGACCTTTTAACAGTTCAAGAGAAACCAGCAATATGGAGCTTTAGGGAGCATCTGTGGAGTTCAACAGTGACAAATGATGTCTCCTTAAAGCACAGGAATAATTAAGAGTCCAGTGGAACTCATCTGTCGTTCTCTCTGCCACGCTCCGTGTGTGAGGCCTCATGTGAGACATTTAAGAATGCAGTGAACTAATCCTAAGAATTCACAAGTTTGGAACTCTTTGGTTTTAGAAATAGGAAATTTTTCTCTCTACGATGTGATTTATTTTTTTAAATTTATTTTTACATATCAATTTGTTCTCTGTGCTGGGTGAGTTGTCTGCCAGGCACAAACAGCTTACAGATGAATGGCACATAATTCAGGACTCTCAGGGACTTGCAGTCTCATTTGAACAGCCGTATACTAAGGGAACAGACTCTGTGATTCTTGCTGCAGTAGATTTTCACAGCTACTTTCTAGAGGTATTATTATGAAGGTCACACTCTACCTTGAGCTACTAAGTATAGAGAAAGAGAAGGTGCAGGTTTCTCTAGATGCATGGTATGGAGAGGGTTTGTAAGTGATTGGGGATGCACTTGGAAAAGGAATCTTAAAAAGGAAATTATGAACACATTGTCTTTCATTGATGAGCTCAAGCTGTTAAAACTTCCTGCAAAAACAAAACAAAACAAAACAAAACAAAACAAAAACCTCTTTAGGGTCTCTGGCAGTCAAAAGACTCCTCCACCTCTGGACAGGAGCTTTTCCATGAACGTCAGGGCCCTGAAATCCACGTCGTCTGGACAGACTTACTACACTTTGCAAAGTGTCTTCCTCTGAGTTGTTGCAGTCTCATTTCTCCATATGGCCTGGGAAGAATTCATCGCTTTGTCTTTTTGTGCAAGGTCATTTGGCCTCCAGAGAAGCAGCAGCACGCTTGTGAAAGCCCACAGGCGGTCAACACTTTATAAGGTTTTTGCTAGTTTGCTGGCAATTGATCAAGTGTAGTGAAAGCAAATGAATATGCTATTTAAATACGGCAGCAGTGAGTGTGCAAAGGTCCAATTCAGCTGCTATCCTGAACCCAAGACGGAAGTTTCCACCTGAGATGGAAATACACGAGTCCCATCTCACCTGCACGTTCCACTTCACGCACTGTCCTATGTTCAATAATGCTGAGGTGGGAACAGTAATTTATCAGCTATATTTTTCTATTTGAGGCAAAATAGTAGTTTGGTTTTCTTTCCAGAACATTACAACTACATGCGAAACTTGGGTCGCCCTCTGTCCCTCCATGTGCATCTTTTTTTCTGTGTAGGAACAATGTATTTCTTTTTAACTTGTTCCTGTTCTGACTCCTGCAAGAGCTTTCTGCTGTGTTTTATTGCCCTCATCACTCGACATCTCTGTTCTTCATGCTTTCCCAGATCTCTACACTCAGCAGAGGTTTCATCACTTATTCCTTTCTGATATTTCCCAGATAACCTGCCCTAGTCAGCACATCCGTTTGCTGCTTCTGTGAATCCTAGAAAGCAGGAGAGAAAGACACATTCCTCAACCGTGATCCTTTGTCTTTTCCTAGATAACATTTTCACCTGAAATTCCTCTTTCTTTCCTTCCTTTCCTCCACCCCCTTTCCTCCCTTTCTCCCTGCTGCCCCACCTCTGATGGATTTCTAAAATGTCTTCAGGCAGCCTTGATGCTTGCGTCCACAGTGGCAGTGGGTTCTGTTGAAGCTGGACTTTCCTACCATGTGCCCCTTGCTTGCTCACAGTACCGAAAGGGCTTCTTACGGACATGACCCTCACATTTCTTCCAATTGCCCTGTCTTCAGAATCTGTCCCCTAGACTCCAGTCATTGTTCTCCATTTCTACTTCTGACTCTTCTATAAATTACTCTTGTCTTAGTGCTTTCACTTATCTGTGAAACAGGGTTAGACATGTGCTACCTAAATGAAGCGACTGCTGTCAGGGTTTGTGCTTCTAATCCTAGTACTCCAGAGGCTGAAATGGGAGGATCAGAGTTGGATGAACACATGGCCTACAAAGTGAAGAGGTTTCCTAAATCCAAAACAAAATGAAACAGAACAGAACAGACCAAACCAAAACACCAAGATCCTTAATGAACAAACGCATAAAAGTGACTTAGCACAGGCATAAAATGATTCGCTATGACTAACTCGTGAACTTTACAAGATGCCACCAGACTTCAGTTGTCTTGAAGAAAATGGAAGAACAAATCTACTGTGCTAAAAGTTCATTCTCAGGCCAAATGAAGTAATTTAGGGCTTAATAATTATTTATGATCAGTTAGTTACTGTTCCCTTTTGTTCATTAGGGAATCACTACACAGGTTTTGAAAATTAAAGTGATAATGTATTTGATCTAAGTTAATGAGGGCCTATGCTGGAAAGAGGGGATGGAATATAAATGTAGGCGCCACCTACTGCCTCAGTTGCCTCCGTTGCCTTTTTAATCTCAACAAAATGCTTTTTAGGGAATTCTGAAGTCTAAAGTTTTCAGGTTGATTCTTCTTGTAAGTATTAGGAACTTAGAAGAATAATGAAATGTGAGATAACAAAACCGCAGAAAGCCGTATAAACGCTGCATCGCCTTGCCTAGGCACACTTAAGAGTCTGCTGTGTCCAGGATTGGAAGTCTGAGCAGCACACAGGTACTGACCCTGAGCCAAGCTTAGTGTCCCGGAGACCATGTGACCTTGTGGCAGCAGATCTTTTCAGCTACTTCCCAGACTGTCACTTAGAGCTGGGACCGACTCCATTCTTTTCAAGCAGTTGCACTGAAGAAAACTTCTGATGCCATGATGCGCAGAGGATCTGTGGCTGAGATAGAGGGAAGAACTGGAATTCAGTGAAGATGGAATTTTCAGTAAAAGCAGGCTCAGTTCCTAAAAGCTGCTGGAACTGAGAGGGGCCTGATAAAGTGCCAGGGGAGGTGGGGGGACCTCCTGAGCCTGTTCAGAAGCTTGGGCCAAAGGCTCCCAGGACTGTCTCTTTGAACTTCCTTTGAAAAATTGGGAGGTAGTTGCTGTCCTACTGTTAGTTCCAAGCAGGACCGTATTGAAAGTGAAGGGGTCCAGGCGTTTCTGTCACCCTGATGTGCCTCTAACAGAAAGGAATGTGCCTGACAAATGATTTCAGAACCTTAAATTTGGAGCAATAAAGGTGACATGAAAGAGGATGAATGAAACTGCAAGTGGTAGTTTACGCCTCTAATTCCAGCACTTGGGAGGTTGAGGGAGGTGGGTCGCTATGAGATCAAAGCTAGCCTGAGTTACAGAGTGAGTTCTAGGTTAACCTGGTCTATGAAGTGAGACTTTCTTAAATGAAGAGTGGTGGGAAGTTGGATTTCAGTACAAGTTCTCTGTGTGACAGTCTGGTCTTTACTGGCATGTTGAGGACTTTCCATCCACCTTAGTGGGTTTAAGGGTCTGCATAGAGCCCAGAAAATCTATGCAATAAATTAAACATTCCCACATATGGGAAGAACCCCCCTTCTTGTTAAATGTTACTCTGTGGCATTACATTATAAAAATGTTAATCTGGTGGAGTTACATGATTTATGAAGTTTCTGTGTTTTGATATTATTGAAGTTCCCAACATTGTATAATATTGTATTGTCCTAAGAAATATATGCTGTCTTGAGACATATGTATATTTATTGAGTCTGAACATGAGCTGTTGTTTTTACTTTTGAATAATATTTATCAGGGACTAGCATATGAGGTCTGAAACATCAATTTCACTTAGCTTCTTTTCTATAAAAAATAAGTAACCAATGACAGTATTTGCTGTATTGCTGAGGCTTATTAGAGTTGATGTGTGACAGAAAGTAAGTAAGATGTGGCCTTATGCAGAGTACCCATCACCTGCCCAAATACTTCCTGTACATTTGAAATGACAATTAACTCCCACTGCTTACAGATGGTACAATCTACTACTGTTTGCAGTGAACTATTATATGTCATTATCTAATTTTCTGTTGGAATGAAATCTAAACATCTGTTTCTCCTCACTTTGGCTCCTGATCACAAGCTGGGCATCTTTTCTGTGAAGCCGGATCATCCCATGGTGGCAATTCCTGAACATGACATTCTTGATTCTAAAGAGGTAATGTAAGATAGGTGCAGAGATCTATGTCTCTAGAAGTAATTCTGGCAATATTAACAAAATCACAACATTTTAGTTTTGAGATTATATATAATTGAAACATTTATAAATCTTCCCCTTTTCCCCTCCAAACCATCCCTCATACCCCTCCTTGCTATTTTTAAATTCATATGTGTATGTATGTATTCCCAAACTTAACTTTCACAATCTATATAATGTTGCTTGTGTGTATGTTTTTAGGGTGACCACTTAGTATCAGATAACCACTTGTGTGCTCTTCCCTGGGAAGACTATTTTTCCGACTCTTAGGTTTCCTTAGTTGTGGGCAGTTCTTGTTTATTTACTTTTTAAAAATTATTTATTTTATTTTATGTGCATTAGAGTGAGGGCATCAGATTTCCTGGAACTGAGTTACAGACAGGTGTGAGCTGCCATGTGGGGGCTGGGAATGGAACCCAAGTCCTCTGGAAGGGCAGTCAGTGCTCTTAACCCCTGAGCAATCACTCCAGACCCTCTCCGTAGTTCTTTATGTAGGGCTAGGGCTGCATTGGCATTCCCCTTTCCTCTTTTCTGTGCCTATTGATATCATTACTGTTCGCTCATGCTTAGGTAGTCATGCTGGTGAGACTTTATGGGTGCATCTGCTGACATTACTATGAGACATAGTCTCACAGCAAACTGTTCCACAATCTTTCTGCTCCTTCTTTACCAGTGTTCCCTGAGCCTTAGGTATGCTCATGTTTTGTACATGTGTCTATTAGAACTGGCTCCACAGCATTTTCAAGGTATATTTTTCACAACACAGTTTATGTAATTTGATGAGGGTTTGTGTACTTTTTATATCTATCTACTTATTTACTTTGAGATAGGGTCTCATGTAGCTCAGGATGGCCTTGAACTTTTTCATCTATCCAAAAGTGACCTTGAATTCTGAATTCCTCTAATCTCTGCTGGGATTAGAGGTATATGTCATTATTCCTGGTGAAACTTATTTATTTATTGTTAGCATATTATTATTAATAAACATCATCATCATCATTATAATAATTTGGGTAATCATCATAATTGAACCCAGAGCCATATACATGCTAGGCAGTTGCTTTTCCAGCCCCACTTTTGGACAAATTTTGAAGATAGTATTGTGCAAAATCTTCTAGGCTTCCTGCAGGGACAATAGTGTAAAATGTAAAGGTATACTACGAGTGGTCCACATTAGTGCCTTTAGGTACTTTTCTGGCTGTCTTTAAAATAATCCACTAAGGATGGGATTTTTGGTTCCTTGAGTTTATACTTATGGAGACTTATGTTGCCTCTAACATGTGTATACACTGCTGTACTAGAAAATGATACAACTGGTCTACCATGGGTGTAGTTCAAATACCTGTCTCCATGTGCTCTTGCTGGAACTGACATGATTATACACAACAATTTATGGAAAGCATAGTGTTTGTTGAAAAGAAAAACCACAGGCTTCCTTTGTCACAGAATATTCTTAAGTGCTTTTATTATTCTTGTTTTATAGCAAGCTAATGAGGGCTGAGGGAAGTCAGTCTATTGGAATAGCTGGGAAGTGTAGGCACAATTCACTATTAAATCTCTACTGATTGCCTAGCTATCTGGTTTAAGTACTTTCTCACCCTCTGTCCAGCATTTAAATGAAGAACATTAATTTAGACAAACGACTTTACAATTTTTCTATCTGTCTCTAAGTTTCCTCCTGTGCTATCTAGTTCCCGCTTCTCTTATATACATTATGGAATATTTGCTAATTTCATTCATAAGAGTTGAAAAATCTGTATTTTGCCTGTTGTTTTGCATGGACTTGTGCTCTTATGATCCACTGGATGGTGACATTGTTATTGAGCAACAAACTTCCTTTATACAGTCAGATTAATAACCTTTTCACGTGTGTCACCCCATTTAGTATAATGATGACAGATTATACAGAAATAACAATTTGGACCAGAGTGTATGTACCCAAATAGAAGGATGGTTGAAGAATTTTTGTTCTTTTATGAATATTTTTAAAAAATGAAATATTATTGTCCATGTTTCAAACCATATAAGTTTGATTCAAATTCACTTATTCTGCATCTATTGACTATTAGTATTGCTATAAAATAAGGTTAAATTAGATGTTTATATGAAAAACCAAAGCATCCAGTTCAGATAGTAGTAATGAACTGAGAACTTATCAAATTTAGTTCTAAAACACTTCTTTAAATTGCCAAATAACTTAGGGTTGACAGAACTTTTTTATTGCATTTGTGTATGCTTATGAAACCTTGTTTTTTTCTTTTTTGAAATATATTTTGTTCATACAATATATTCTGTTTATAGTTTTCCTTATTTCTTCCCATTCCTTCCCACTGCCCCTCCCATCCGGATCTACATTCTTTGTCTTGTTAGAAAATCAACTAGCATAAGGAAAAATAAGATAAATAAAAAACTAGTTGGAATATGACAAAACAACCAAACAAGAAAAAACTCAACAAGAATCACAAGAAATATATATAGCTGCAGAGACACAAATGATCACACACACAGGAATCCCACAAAAACCCACAAAACTGGTAGCCATAATAAGGACATGTATGGTAGAGGAAAGAAAGAAAAGAAGAACGAAAGAAAGAAAAAAAGAAAGAAAGAAAAGAGCAATCATCCCTGACTTAATATTATGAGACAAAGAACCTCCAAAGATGCTGTTGAGTTCATTTACTGCTGGGCATGGGGTCTATCCTGAAAGAGTTGTTTCTTTCCCCATTGAGATTCCCTTGGAGAAAAACAATTTTTCATTTGCAAGTGGCTATCAATTGGAGAGAGCTTCTTGGTCAGGGATAGGGTGTGTGTCTACTTTTCCTTTCAACTTTAGGACTCCATCTCATGCAGACTCAGGCAGGCCATGTGCATGCTGCCACAGTTCCTGTAAGTTTATGTGTGTGCCAGGCCTGTTTTGTCTAGAAGACCTTAATTCCTTGGTGTTTTTCACCCCCTCTGGCTCTTATTCTCTTTTTGCCTCTTTTTTTCCCCCAGAGCTCTCTAAGCCTGGAGGGGAGGGATTGAATGGAGATATCCCTTTTAAGGGCTGAACATTCCAAGGTCTCTCTCTTTCTGCATATTGTCTGGCTGTGGGTCTCTGTATTCATTTCCATCTGCTGCAGGAGAAAGCTTCTCTGATGATGCTTGAGAAAGTCATGGATCTATGAGGATGGCAGATGTCATTAGTAGTCATTTTATTGCTACATTCCTTTAACAGAACAATAGTAATCTCTGGTTTTCCCCTAGGTCTGTGGTGTCAGGGTTTTGGCTTTCTCAGCAGCATTGGGTATGGGTTCCATCTCATGGAATGGGCTTTAACTCAAATCAGATATTGGTTGTTTTTTTCCGACAAACTTTGTGCTACTATTGGACCAGCAAACCTTGAATCTTAGCCACTATTGTATAACTACCTTTTCTTTGGTAGTATGCATAGTACCTTCTAGTACAATGATTAGTAGTCTGTAGTGGTGAAGGCTCTATAGGTAGGCAAAAGGTACATGTTCAATGAATTGTGTAGGTGCTGTCATAAGTAATAGGACCTTGACAATAGCTTGGGTTAATTGGGGGTTTCAATGGGATCCATTATTTTTTAATTTTGAGACTGGGTCTTAACTGTGTTTCTCTCACAGACCTGGACTTAATATGTAGACTAGGTTAGACTCAGACTCAGAGAGAGCCACAACCTCTGCTTCTGGAGGGCTTGGGGTCCTGCTACACTTTGATTCTTTTAAATAGAAAGTATCATAACCCTGAAGACAAGACTTAAAATTAGGCCACTGGGTAATATTTAAAGAACAGTTTTGAGATAGATTTAGAATATATGGAAACCCTCATAAAAGAAGCTAACAGTTAACATTTGTGAAAGATAGACATGGCTCCCCTAAAGGAAACAAATAATGAATGAAGGTCACTGCTTCTAGTATGGCAGATGTCTTACTAGCATTGGGACACTGTGAAACAATTTAACATCTTTCTAAAACTTCTTAAGCCATATATTTTCTCCAAACCCTTGCCTTATTATTTACTTATCTATATAACATTGACAGATTAAAGAAAAACATTCTGTTTTTATAAAACAGTTGTCATCTGATGGCCATGTGCCTGGGAGATCATGGCTTTCTAGCTGTGTGTCCAGTCAAACGAAGAATTACATCATGCTTTGCCTTTACTTTCTAGTCCTAAAGATGCTAATTTGCCTTTCTTACTGTCACCTTCTCAACTCCTGACCAAAGTATGTTTTTTGTACCTGAAGATATTTTAAATTTAACTATTTAAGTCATATCTTAGATTAAGATAATTGGGTTTACCCAATGCCTTTTGCCACATTATTGCTAAGGCTTATCTTAAAGGAGCTAACCCCAAGAACAACTTTACTTACCCTGGAGCCCAGGCCTCAGCAGTGCCAGCCAAAGGACAGAATCACCAGCAGTGACTTGTGTGGCCAACGCTGGCCTTCCCCTCACTCAGTCCTGGACAAGAGGAATGTAGGATCTCTGTCATACAAAGGCCTTGGCCAGCTTAAAATTATTCATTCTTTTCATGTCTTGTGCAAATATCTGCGTACCAGGCACATGTTGATGCTCATAGAGGCCAAAAGAGCATTGAGTCTTCTGGAATTGGAGTCACTGCCACTTGTGAATTACCATGTGTGTGCTGGGAATAAAACCTGGGTCCTCTGGAAGAGCAACCAGTGCTCTTAACCATTGAGCCATCCCTTAACCCCACCTCAGCCAGCTTTAAAGTAAGTCTCCCGCAGTGATTGAAATGTGTAAGTGTGTGGCACTGCATGGTTAGTCCCTTCATCAGTGGGGTTGACATGCCAACCAAATTAGCAATTTAATTTTGAATATGCAAAAAAAATAAAAGCAAGAAAATTGCTTTAAATGGTTGTCTCTGTGGATGTTTTCAGTTACTAAACTTTGGGCCACATTTTCTGGCTCGGTAGTGCAGTGTTGTTATGTGAGCTCTAACTTGTGTGTGGCACAACGGTCCTGCGAGATGCACGATGAACTTCATGATTTCCTGTGAGATGAGACACTTGGTTTTTCTCTCGATAGTCTACACAAAGTTTGGGAGTTACTTGGCCTGGATGTAATACACAGTGCAGTGAGAACTTAGGGCATTTGATACAATCTTTTACTTGTGTTTTACCACATACACATACAGAGGCATACATACTCATACACACATATACTCACATATACACAGAGCATTATACACTAACACAAAGTACACATACATGCCTACATAAGGATACACAAATATACACATACATATACATACATGCACATACCCACTCAAATATACACACACACTCATGTACACACACATACAGATATATACCCACATAAACTCATACACACTCAAGTACACACATAGACTTGCACATGCACATGAATATTCACTCATACACATATACTTACATAGTATACATACACGCATATATATATGCATGTATATATACACATGTATATACATGCACAGAAACATACAAACATGGCCTTGTATGAATCCTCAGATAATCAGATTAGCTTTATAAATAATTAATTGACTGTGTGTCATCTGTCTGAACAATTTTGAAAGAACATCAATTTTGTTGATTTCTGTTGTCCACAGTGTTATAATAATCTCCAAATAGGAGCACAGTTAGCACTTTTCAAGAAGCATATACTCCCTGCCTGAGATTAACAAGGTCCGAGTGGAGTTACAGAGGAGAACTTTGTATTCTACTAGAAATAATCATTTCTGCTTACATGTATCACTTCTTGTGAATTCAGTATCAGTTATACATACACACATAAACATATATGTGTAGCCTTTGATCCACATTCCACTCTGTAACTCGCTTCTCTCTTTCCAGGATTAATTGTGAACAGCACAGTGCAGAGCAGCATGTTAGCAACCTCTTGCCTTCTGTGAAGGCTACCTAGAATTATTTCTTTCGGCTTGAGAGTCAGAAGACCACCAGAACAGGATCAGATTTTCTTCTCAATGACACAGCAGCTAATTAGTCACCAGTTCTCAGAAAACACATGCTCTGCAAATTCCTCTGCCAGTTGCATAACGATTTGTGTGTGAGGTGCTAGGGATAGAATTTAAGGCCTTGAGCATACTGGGAAGCACCCTGCTACTGAACTATACCCCTCAAAGTTCTGTTTTCTTTTTCCTCCTCTTGCAGATTTTGATAGATATTAAGAATAGCCAGGATTCTGTTTCTGATAGCAAGGAACATTGATTGATTTTCTGCTGTGTGGCAAAGGCAAATGAACTTTGTGTGCTAATTTCACGGAGAATTTCAGAAGCTTTATGGAATCCCAGGGTTCTTTTCATACAGGCAAGCACACTCCCTCCTTGCTCTCGATGAACAAAGAGGGGAAAAGTTACCACTTTCACATATGGTTTGATTCAAGGTAAATTAAAGTCCTTAAGAGGATGGGCCCAATTTTTTCTTTCCCTCAGATAATTTCCCCAAACTCATGTTTCTCAAAATCAAGTTTGGATAAACCTTGGATTGTTAAGATGGAATTTCAAGGGTGGACTTGAAACCTAGCTTATCTGATGATTAAGAAAAGCAGCTTCATACACTTTGATACATTACTTGCTGGAAGACCAGAGTGAATGTGTCTTGACAAAGATAGATGTATCCGCAGCATGCATACTAGTGGCCATCTAGTCTAGATGTCCAGAAGGCCATACTTGCTCCCAGGGTTAGTCACAGGGAACTGTCATAATGATTCTTCTGCTATTATTTTTTTGTCAAAAGGTGCAAGTCTGTGTAGGTAAAATAAACCCTTCGTTAAGATTTCTTCTTGAAAATTCCACTTAGGAGTCCTGTTGTTTGCACCATTTCCTCCTCACCTTCTCCCCTCTTCCCCATCTTTCTTTCTGTAAGCCCTCCTATCCTTTTCTAAAACAAACAAACAATGTGACCTCATATTTAGTATTGAACAGCATTGGCTCAGCAGAATGTGATGTGCACCATGGCTAATCCGTAAATGCAAACCCTGGAAATTTCTTATTGGACAGCCAGGAAGACATAGTTCATTATGTGTATAATCTCCAGATAAAATAAGTCACTTTTCCTTTAAGTAAAAAGCATCAATGTAATGCTTGTAAGCCAAAGCTTGTCCTAGATTTATCTGATAAAGAATTAAACATCTTTAGGAAGTACCATTACAACATAGAGCCAGACCCCCGCTGAAGGTACCACCTGAGCATAAGGTGTTTTTCTGCTCTGGGAGCTAGAAAAGAGAGATGTCAAGTTCCTTGGATGTTTGTACTTTGAAAAAAGTTGGTTAAAGCCTCAGAAAAGACCTCCTGAGGTCTCACAAAACTCCCATCTAGTTCCCTCAAAAGGATTTCTAGACAGTTCAAAGAATAAGGAAAGTACTGCTGGCACATTTTCTACAATGCATGCCTTAAGAAAAAGGAGGGGAGAGAAAATATTTCCTTATGTTCAATAGGGAGGGTGAAGCTTGTATTTTACATTTCCATTTGTTTGTAGATTTTTGTTGGAAAATCATTAAACTGAACTCTTAGAGAATCTTCCAACTAGGCAATTCAAAGAAACAGATCTCATTTTTTTCTTTTCTAAGACCTTGGGTGAGTCTACTATAGGAAAGCCTGAGAATTTATAGGTCTTTCTGCCAATGCCATCTTAGCAGATGTAAGGTGTGCTGTATATTGTCGTGAGCTGTGACCTGAGCAGATGGGGCACTGGAATGGAATAGCTGGTATTATGGGATTACAGAACCACAAAACCACAAAATTCAGCCCTGCACTGAATTTACAGCTCCTTCTTGTTCTGACATCAGACTAGTTTTCAAAACAACA
This sequence comes from Ondatra zibethicus, assembly GCA_004026605.1. Classification (NCBI taxonomy): domain Eukaryota; kingdom Metazoa; phylum Chordata; class Mammalia; order Rodentia; family Cricetidae; genus Ondatra; species Ondatra zibethicus. The sequence goes on along the minus strand of PVIU01013245.1, from coordinate 30,875 downwards.
ACAACAACAACAAATAAGGCAGTAAGGTCAAGCTTAATTACTTGGATCTCAGATCTTCTAGAGACCAGGAATTTTGAACCCACCCAGATTCACTATTGAGTTCTTAGTGTCCATAATATAATACTGGGGTTCTCTCTCATGCTATATATTGAGAGGATCTTAATTACTGAAGGCTTCATAGGCTTTGGTCTATGGATAATAAACTATAATGCCATGTTTCATGTCTCCACATAGGGTGAATTGTTATAAACATGTACAAAGGACATAATCTCATGGGAAAAGATTTTTTTAGTGTGTGTGTGTTTCCTGGAAGTGGGTTTGGATTCTGGATGTTCAAAGTCTAATTTTATATTTTCAAGAACAATTATACAGATTGTTTTTCCTTTATTTAGCAGGAAGATGTATGTATATTTACTTTAAAAGAGAATAGGAACCTATTTACATAGCACTACCTTTTGTAAACATCCCTCCTGTGACATTGGTTTTAAGTTTCACACGCTACATTCATTTATTAACAAAGTCACCTGTAGAGAGAAGTAATGAGTTAAGTTTCTCTTCAGAATTATGATGTTTTAGTGCATTAGGTTCTTTCTTACATATTTTTAAGACCCAAATAAGTGTGTTGTTCAACTGGCAATAAAACATTGGTTCTGAGCTGCCAGAGTGTCAGCTTGAAGAATGTTTTATTGCTTTATTTAATTGTCTGCATCTTTCTTAAGTGTTTATTTTTGCCCCTCTTGTGTTTAGTTTTTTTTTTTTTTAGCTATATTGAGGTTGCAAAGGGATATGGAAATGTCAGAATGCATCTAAAATGGTGGCTCTACCTGTCATAGTATAATCTGTCATTTCTAACCAGATACCAAAATGTAGTGCCTAACATAACTTTGCTCTCCCAGCAGCATCCAAGGGTGATAACGGACCTGGTGCTGAGCTTCAACCTTTTTAATCATGTACAGAACAGCAGTATATTATATTTAGAAAGGAACTGAGAGGACATGGGGTGTATGATATTTTATTTAAAGTAAGCACATATATATACCTTTTTGATGATAGAACATAAGCCATACTCAATATTTCCTTTGTTATAACTAAGGCAGACTAACTTGCGGCAATAACCAACAATGAAAATAAGTAGAAACACTGACTAAACTAAGGTTGGATGGACTAGAGAGATGGCTCAGCAGTTAAGAGCACTGCCTGCTCTTCTAAAGATCCTGAGTTCAGTTCCCAACAACCACATGGTGGCTCACAACCGTCCGTAATGAGATTTGGTCTACTTGAGAAAGAAACCTGGTTAGTAGTCCTCATTAACTTAGACCATGAAACCCAATATGTACAAGTTCAACAGAACCGCCATATATGGGCTGCCCATGCATACTTTTTTTTTTAAGCAAAGAAACATTGACTAAACTAAGGTTGAATATATATAAAAAAAAGTGGCCTTACAAGTACTGTTTAATCTTCTCAGACTTTATTTTCATTCTCTGTAAAATGACATCAAGATATTATATTATACAGTAGATCAGAATATATATGTGTATATATATACATATATATGGTTTAGCTTATAAAAGTCTTAACATTTCATAAATGTGAGCCATATGATGAGTTAAAATGTTTTTGTAATTTTAACTACTATATACTGTCACCTTGATGAAAATTTGATTAAGTTATTTTTATTTGTTAGCAATATCAAAGATCTATAATTTAGTCATTTCCTTCCTTCACTGGATTGATTGTTTCAGAGACTCTCAGATGGTGAGTGCTCTGCTTCTTAGCTCATGGCTAGTGGTTGTCTGTTGCTGGACTCCAGTGCTTCACAGAGCTACCCTGTGTCTCAGTGTTCTTCTTCCTTTCTCCTTCCACTCTGCTGAACACCATTTACCCTAAGGATGCAGAGGGCATACACTTTTCACAATGCTACTAGATTTCCTTTCTGCCTAAATTACTCCTTGAGCAGATTATGTTCCTTCATGGAGCCAGCTCTAAGCCACAGGTCTTTGGGGCCACAACTCCTGACCATGATGAAAGCCAGTACAAAACCAAAACCAAAGAAGTTGCTTATGAAAGAGCAACTGGCCTCCTTTATTCACCACTGGCCATGTTGGATTGTTTCATTCTCAATCATGAGTTAATACCTGGAAATATAAAGTTCTAGTCATTTCCTCCTTTGTCTTTGTATCACAGTGTTCTATCAGACTATGTTTTAGAAATTAATTTTCTTCCCATCTCATCTTTGATGCTTTCTTTTGTCCACTTGGACTCACTGCTGCAAATGCCCATCTTTATTAGTCGTTTATCTTATCTGTTCCAGACAGTCTCACTGTATCAACTGGGAACAAACAGAAGTGAACAAATAAAGACATTTTTGAAATTCCTCCTCTACTGCATAGCAATATTATAAAGCCATGAAAATAAACATAGAAAGAAAGGCAAGAGGTTCTTTGCTCTCTCTGCTTTATCCCATGGTGCATTTTACAAAAGCTGGACTTTAGTTGAATCACTTTCCACTTTTCCTCCTTGTTTTAGCTATTACATTTTAGGGAATGATGCATTTAATGCCACAGAGACAGTAAGGCGGCAGGTCGAGGTCCTGGGAGGAAGGTGGGGTATGCAATTGTGCTCCTTAAACAGCACCTTCCCTCAAACCCAGAATGACTGTTATGGGATCCGAGTTGATCTGCCAAGCTCTCTGACTAGCACCTGATTCAGAATTCTATTTTCACTTCTGTTACTATATCTTCACATTAATGTAAAATTTTCAATGCATATCCCTAGAAGTCCTCATCTTCATCAAACTATTGTTTATTTTGCAGTAACGAATTGGACCGGAAGTGAAAGGCAGTCTGCTGAAGAGCTTCGGAATGCCGGTGCTAACCGGTGCTAACCGGTGCTAGCTTCCACTCATGCTGTTTTCAGAATGATGCTCTGTTGCTGAGCTCAGTCCAGCAGAAGCACCTGAAAGGTTTGCTGCAACCATATAGCATCGCCACACTCATAAAACCCAGAGCAGGGTGGTAGATGAGTAGCTTCTTGCATCGCCGTTCAAGCCTATAATGCCTTCTGTAAAGTTGACAGCAATACTAACGCTCCCTTGTGTTTAGCAGCAAAATAAAGAGAAATTATACCTGGATACAAGAATGACTGTGACTGTTTTTTTCTTCCAATGGTAATTTTGTTTAATGTATACATTATTAACTGAATCAAGTTTCATTATGAGAGCATATCTGTATATCAAAGGATGCTGATAGTTTAGGGTCCATCAGTGAAGCTGTAAACAAGAGAAAGGTGGTAATTATCATAATGTATTCTACTTTCTAAACTGTTAGGGTTCTGACATGCTGTATGGACTGTGTCCAAGGGACAGCCTAAGGTAATGACCAATAATTTGCTGGGATGCCTTCAACAGCCACGTCCCTGCTTAATGCTACATGAGTCCTCTGAAAGCCATCTCGCAGGGAATGTTCCCTCAGAGCAAACCCACACGATGGTGGCAATCCCAAGAGCTCAGCGGGATCACAAGTGCTGCCAGCTCCATTGAGATGTTCCATTTGTTTCCCAGTTGCCACCACAGGCGTTGACCTTAGTTTCTTCTAGTGGTTTCCTTCTCCTGCTCCTTCCGGGAAGACCAAGACAACACCTACCAAGAGTCGTCAGCAATTCTCAGCAGCAAACTTCGGGTAGCAAAGGAACCTTTGCAAAGTCTTTTTTGACTTGTCTTTGTATGTAGCTCACACTTCCTGAGAACCAGATCTCCACGACTGCTTCTCCCTCATCAGCCCCGCCACCCCGCTCAAAGGAGAATGCTAGGAAGGAGCAACAGGAATCAGAATGCTCCATTATCAGCCATCAGTTGGTACCTGGAAATATAGCTTCTTTTGGTTTCCTTTACTAGTATTGAAAGTGCATATCTTCTTGGTACAGATCTTTGTTCATCCATCTTCCCCAAACAGCTATATCATCTTCATGAACCACTTAATAGGTCTTAACATTCACAGTCTTGTAACCAGTTACCAGAAGTTTGACTTAATATCACAGTGGATGATTTTGTGAAGCAAATAACATCATTACTTATGTTTTATGTTTGCAAAAGTAGGCATATCCAAATAGTTTAATCAAGCTAGTAAATGGTAGGAGTAGAAAGCCAGATAATTTGATCCAACACCAATACTTTTTTAATGTTTCATTCATTCATTTACTTATTCATCCAATTTTGAGTTGGTATATTTCTCAGATCTCACAAAATTGTTTTTCTTGGACAAATTCCCTTTTATATTTAATTATTAATTGGTAACTATTATTTATAGTATTTTCAATTTTTCCTTGAATGCAAATATCCTTGTGTGTTTAATGTTTATGTATGTTTGAAGATGTGGTTGGTTTGGGGCATTTAATATTTAATAAATTTAGTATTTAATAAATGTAAATTATATTGCTTTTATTGCTTCTCATATAGGCACACCCATTTTTATTCCTACTAGATAATCAATACCTGTAAAGGCAACTTTTAGTATGCAAAGGTTGTTTGAATGTGGTACCCTATTCATCTTGAATTTTCAAAGGCTTGTGTTAGTCATTTTATGTTCCTGTGACAAAAATAACTGACATTAGCGGTTTAAGAGGAGGAGTGAAATTTATTTTAGCTTGTGTTTTCTGACATTTCAGGTCATAGCTCCATCGATTCTATGTCTATGGTGAGGTAAAATATCATGGAAGTATGCAGAACAGAGTGAGTCTGTTCACTTCATGGGGGATAGGAAGAAGAGAGAGAAGAACAGATAAGTTGTCATAAAGACACGATGCCCAGTGTGCTAGGATTCACCTCCTAAAATGTTCAGAACCTCTCAAAATAGAGCCATCAGCTTAGAACCAAACATTCAATACATGAGCTCAGGGCTGTCATTTCATATCCAGTACATACATGCTTAATCCATTGCATTGTCAAGCAAATATTATTACCTTTATTTTATTGGTAAAATCCCTGAAATCTTTTTTTTTACTTAGCCATCAAATTTATGAACCCTAAGTGTATCATGAAGCCTTTTAATTCTTGTACTACTTCTAAAGAATCACATGCATCTAAACATCATCTTCCAATGTGCTTGTTCAGCATCTCAGCAAAGATGAGAGTCTTACTACTGTGGAGGCAGGAGGAGGAAGTGATGTTTTTAGGGAGAATATGGAGCATGGAGAATCAGTTGCTTTATAGGCTCAGGGATGTGGAATTTGCTGTCCAAAGGTCACTGAAGTACAGTGGATGTTTCTGAAGAGGAAGTTAGTCTAGAACAGCAAATATTGAAGCTGTGTCCCATCTCAATTTGGGTTTCCCAGAAGCCAACTGTAAGACAAAGTTCTAATGCAATTAGTTTGTTTCAGAGGTGACTACCCCCAAATGATGCTAAGAGACTGAGGAATCACCAAGTGCAGCATTTGTTATAAAGCACTTACCAAAATGGCCAGCTGGAACACAGCCCATCAAGGAATTTGGGAATACAAAATTGAATGAACTTGTGTTAGAATCAGTTCAACTTTGAGAAAAATAAAGGAGGTCCCTGTTCTATAGCTTGAGTATCAACCCTCATTGGTCACTAATCCTGATTATGAGGCATTTAAAAACAAACAAACAAACAAAGCATTTCATTGTGCAAATCCAGTAAGCCTCATTATTTTATTGTGAAATTTTTCTTTGGGAGAAATGAAATGTATAGTCTGTTGAACTGTAGTGTTTGTTCTGGTTTCTGAAGTAAAGAACAAAAATAAAGGGACAGGTGAAGTAACAGAGACTATTCTCAGTTCAGTGTCCTGGACAAGTAGAAATTCTGCAAGTAGCAAATGGACCAACACTCTTCCTAAAGCTGGACTTCTGTGGATTTTCACATTTGAAAGCATCTTCTATTGGAAATTAAATCCTATAGTGAGTGGATAACTTCTTTAGAAAGAAAGCTTGTTTTATTTAGATTAAGCCCAGAGGATTTAGAATTATAACCTAGGAATTATAAAATATTTTTCAGTTAAAAATGTTACATTTGGAAGGTTTCCTTCATTTTCTGTGGTATTCTGTAAAATTAGCTATTATATTGCCCTGAAGTTTTAGACACTCAATTTGCTTGAATGGAATAAAATTTTCTTTACTGCATATTTAATGAGTATTTGTTGATAGATTTTAAATGAAGGTTTTGAAATGTGCTTTTAAAAGTTTTTTCAGTTTCTCAGCATCACTTAGGCACCGCAGCCTAGATTTTTCATTGACTGAAAACTCTGGAGGTAAATTAAAAAAAGATAATACTACACAAGAGTAAAGTATGTGACTATATGGTGTGGGAAGTCCTTCTTTTTATGTGTTGCTTTTATTGGTTAATGAATAAAGAACTATTTTTGAGCCTATGACAGGGAAGAACAGAACTAGGTGGGGAAAGCTAGGCTGTATGCTGGGAGAAAAAAGGGCGGAGTCAGAGAAAAGCCATGGAGCCACCATGGAGACAGATGTGCTAAAACTTTGCTGGTAGGCCACGACCTCGTGGTGATTCACAGTTTAATGGAGATGGGTTAAATTAATATGTAAGAGTTAGCCAATAAGAAGCTAGAGCTAATGGGCCAAGCAGTAATTTAATTAATACAGTTTCTGTGTGATTATTTCAGGGCTAAGTGGCTGGGAACAAACAAGTGGCTCCCTGTAACAAATATATATAAAAATGAACAAAATAAGGGCAAATTTTCTAGGGAGCCACAGATAGCAATTGAAAAATATTAGCAAAATATCTACTCTAAGAACAATAAAGGATTCAAGCTAGTAGGAGAAAGACACTCTGGTCGTGCCAGAGCATGTCGCTGGGGCATGTTGTGGAAGAGTTCATGCGCTCTGAATAGACAATGAGATGATTCCTTAGGATGCTTGGGAAGTCTTTCCAAATTTGAACCGAGTTAAATCATTGAAGTAGGAGTCAAAAAGTATTTGCCAGTTCTGCTTTTGGGTCTCAGTTGAATATTTGTTTAAATAAATATTGTAATAGGAACAAATTGTGGAGCAGTTAAATTAACATTTTTTGTTTTCTAATAAATATAGTTTATGCAAAATTGTTTATTTAAGCCACTTCACATTAGAAGAAAATGTGTATTTTCTTCAGTAGGGTACTGCTGAGAGGACTCTGTGGCTAAAACCTCTGGTGTTGAAGCAGTAGGGTCTTACTGCAGTTTCTCAATACCCTAAAAGCCCAGTGCACTGTTTGCAGCCTCAGCACTGGGAGAATGCAGAGAACAACAATCCATGGAGCTTGATTTTAGCCAGAGTAGCCAGTTGGTGAGCTCCAGGCTCAGTGAGATCCCATCTCAAAGGATGAAGTGGAGAATGATCAAACCCAATGCTGATCTCAGGCCTCCATGCAGAAGCACAAATGTTAATGCACAACCACACATCTTGACATCATATCCTGGTTTCCTTGGTACATTCAGTGTGTGTGTGTGTGTGTGTGTGTATGCGTGTGTGCATGTGTGTGTGTGTGTGTGTGTGTGTACTAACAGACAACAAATAAGTAAACAAAAAATACATACTATTATATGTTAGGCCATGCTCTGGATTTTCTTAGTCTGATCCTAGATGATAAACACATTAAATAGGTCCAAAAGAATTTGGGAGAATCCTCAAACAAGAAGTCAGGTTTTGTCAATTATAACAGGTAATGCTGGGAGCCGGGGTGGGACAAAATAAAAAGAAAAAAGAAAAAAAAACAATGTCAGTTTCCCAAGATTTCATCCTGCAGTAAACTAATAACATTTACCTAAGAGGGAGAAAATTGAAATAAGGCTTCCTCTGAAGTTTCTGTCCTGTCGCTAGCCATAGATGTTATCTCATTATTGCTTCAGTAATGTCAACAGACTTTCTGCCAGGGTGCAGTACTATGGGACTTGTTCCTGTATGTCTTCCTACAGAGTGCTCTTACAAGGACTTTTCAGCTTTCCCTGCCACAAGCCCTCTGTGCAGGTGCACCATTGCTAGTTATTAAATGGAGATGAAAGCCAGAGCCTGTCTACCAGCTGAGACAGCCTTGAGCCTTTTATTTCTCAGGTTAATAGTTCAAGTCTCCACTTGTGCAATCAGCAGGAAATCTTAATGGCTACATCTTGACATTGTACTTTGGGTCCCCTAGACAAGGTCTGCGTGCAAGATGAAACAAGCCTTTGAGAGCTAAGTTCTCCCGGGCTGTCTGGACGGACACTGTACTGCTCAATCAGTTCTCAAAGTAACAAAATCTGCTGCAAGGTGATGTGCTTTTTGAACGATGGTCATAGCTTTGCCTTTCTGTGTTCTCTTTTTAAAAGTTCCGCTTCGGCACTCCGTCACTGTGGAGGAGCTTTCCCGAGGAGACTTCAGGTCTCTCTTAGGCTTCACTATGTGCTAATGCTTCACTGCCTCATACTGAGAACTTCTACCTCACACTGTCCTCTGGAGTCAAGGAAGCCTAGTGTTAATTGCTCACCATTTCAGCACATACTTGCTAAGTTTTGATCAATAATATATAGAAAGTGCTACCTCTAGTTAAGGGTGGTTTACATCTGTACCTACTTGCTAAGAGAAATCCAGTGTTTTCTAAGGCATCCACAAATTTCCAAAGACTTAGGTATTTTTTTCATTGATTTTATTGAGCTATACATTTTTCTTTGCTCCCCTCCCTGCCTCTCCTCTCCCCTTTAACCCTCTCCCATGATCCCCATGCTCCCAATTTACTCAGGATATCTTTTCTTTTACTACTTCCCATGTAGATTAGGTCCATATATGTCTTTCTTAGGGTCCTCATTGTAAAGACTTAGGTATTTCTTAGCCTTCCATAGAACAAAAATCCCAGCATCCATGGAATATTCCTCTTATTTTTAACTTGTCCCTATGATCCTAGAGTGTTCCTTGTGAGGGAACAGTCTTTTTACTTGATCACCTCCTCTTAAATTTCTCTGTAACAGGATATATATAGGCTTTACTAGAGATTTGTGCAAACGGTGAAAGTTGACAAGGTCGTTTAGCATGGTATCAACTGGGTGTTTCAGCTGAGTTACAGAGTTCCCTGTTCTTAGAGGAGAACAGCAGATTGGTGTTTTGAGTTTCTATCTTAGGGAAAAAGGACTTTCTTAGTTCTGCTCCATTTACAAATGGCATCCTAATATTGATGCACCTGTTTTAATATCTCTTATATCTCACTACCATTAAGTAGCATGTAAATTTTCCTAAATAAAAATTTGACATTTCCATCAGCAGTTTATAAGGGCTCTCTTTTGTCTGCATACAGTTTTGTTTTTATTAGTTTTCTTACTGATTACCCTTCTGATAATATAAATTTGATTTTTAGTGTAGATTTAATTTTCATTCTTCTGTTGGCTAGAAAAGTTAAACAAATTTTTATATTATATTTTCAGGAGAATATGTTTAACTAGAAGTCATCATATTTAGTGAATTAAGCAAGTCACTGAAGAAGAAATATTTTTTCTCTCATTCATGTATCCCAAGAACCTCCCCCAGTGGAAAATACTGTTATATTATCAGTTAGCAGAAGATCAGATTGTAAACAGCAGTTAAAAGCCTGGCTCAGACTTTCTTCTTTTGTCTGTCTTTACAGAAGGTGGAACTATCCTGAAAGGTGAGCAAACTCAAAGCAGCACTATGAAAATTAAAACAAAATTGATCTCCAAACCAAACCACAAGTGATTGAGTCAATTCTGAACTTGCTGACACAGGTGTCCTCTTTAAGGTAGCAGTTACTGGTGGATACTGAATTTTCATTATAAGAGGCCTTTCTGCATCTTTGACCTGCTCAAACCTCTTCAGCTTTCAAATTCTCTTGGTCTCCACCAAGATCCAACTCCCCTTCTTTGCCACATATTCCTGTTTCTTTGCAACTTGGCTTGAACCAAATCCTGGGTTCTGACCTGATGGGTCTCTGAGGGTCATATATTTTAGGGTTAAGGGTGCTTCTGCAGTCCTGGTGGTCTCAGGCAGCAGGAACACTCTATACAAGAAACTCAGGTCAAGACTCTAGACTGAAATCAACGGGAAAAGGGCATTGGTGGCCAGGAATTGATTAACAGTCATGGTGAAGGAGACCCATGCTTTCTACTATCTCTTAGAAACAGAATAACCTTAAGGAAAACACCAGCAAGTGTTTACAGCTGAAAATATACTTGATTTTCCAGAAAAATACTCGTATTTTTAAAGTTTATATTGATTGCCCACAGAGAGTTAGATATACTGTAGAGGATTTACATGGAAGAGAATGTGTAAGTCTTGCATGTAGGCTTCAAATCCTAATGTAATTTGTCATATAAAATATTTTTTCAGGTTTGTTAAAATACTGCATGTAGTTTTATTTCCTAAGTAGGCATCTCATCTCTACATTTATCAAAGGAAGAAAAGGAAGCTTCCCACTCACAGAGAGTCAGAATGAAGCCAAGAAATGTTTCTACCCTGAATGAGCTTCTGCTACGGAAGATGCCCAAGGGAGAGAGTGTCTGCTCTTTTCTACAGAGAACTTCCTATCGCTAATGTGCCAGCCCAGACATAACGTGGGTGAAGGTCCTGGCAAACACTTTCTTGGGCATGTGGGATATAATGACCGACTGGTTAGTCTTCTCAGGCCTATGAACCTTTTCCTGGTTCAGTGACAGAACCAAGGAATAAGGGAGGAAAAATGAAAACCAAATAAAACAAAAAAATAGACAATCAGTTTTTTACTTTTGACCCACCATACTCCTCAATAGATATAAAGTGTGCGTGCATCTCGCATGCACACACACAATTCATATAAAAATACACGTTTGCACCTCACTGTTATCAGACAATTGTAAGCATCATTTTGTTGTTCTGGTGGGTGTCTCAAGAGTAGTCTGAAACTCCTGCACACACCCTTGAACACCAAGGTGGTGGTGATTCGTGTAAGCCCTTAGGTGAACCCAGCACTTCAGGGGATGAGAAAACCTATTCCAGTTACAACAAACATCTGACATCATTCTTCTCATTTGCTGATCCATCATGTCAAGATCTTCCCGTTCTGTTGGAAGACTCCTCTACAGTCATGGGCATGAGAACTAGAGTGTCTAGGTTCAGCTTCAGCATCTACCCGATTCTAGGCTGTGAAAATCAATGGTAATTTATGAACCATGTTACTATTCCTGCCCCCAAAGTATTGCAAGTTTGCTCTTTGAAAACCAATTCTCCTCATTTGTTTTCCCTCAGGTATCTTTCTCTCTAGTTGTCTGCCAACCCAGATGGTCAGTGTGCCTCTTATCTCCTGGAAGGTGATGGTGATACTCTTTACACCAGAGGATCTGAAATTTGGGGATAACTTCCTTAGAAGTGTTTGAGCGACCCACAGCCAAATATTAGGCAGAACTCAGGGATCCTGCAGAAGAGTGGGGAGGGAGGATTGTAACAGCCAGAGCAGACAAGGACACCACAAGAAAATCCACAGAATCAATTAGCCTGGGCTCACAGGGATGCACAGAGAGTTAATTGACAATCAAAGGGCCTGCCTGGGTCTGACCTAGGTCCTTTGCCTATATGTTATAGTTTTATAGCCTGGTATTCTTGTGGAACTAACAGTGGGAGCAGGGGCTGTCTCTGACTTTTTTCTGCTTTTGGAAACTTTTTCTTCTTACTGGATTGTCTCATCTAGACTTAATATGAGGGGAGATGCTTAGTCTTATTGCAACTTGATATGCCACCGTTTGGTTGATATCCTCAGGAGGCCTTCCCTTTTCTGAAGGGAAAGGAAGAGGAGGAGCAGGTCTAGGGGAGAGAAGTGATGGGGGAAAGGGACTGGGAGAGGAGAAGGGAGGGTAAACTGCAGTTAGGGTGTACTATATGAGAGAACAAAAGTGTCTGTTCCACTTTTCCACTTCTAGAAGGAGCTAGGGTTGATAATGTCAACAAAACAGGACCGCTGTATTTGGACAGACAGCTGTTTAGGCCCCATCCCATGCAGAGGTTCTCTTCTGTTTATAGACTCTCTTGTTTCCTGTTTGCAATGAGAGGACTATGGTTTGGGACATTGATCTGTAAGTTTGTTCCCCTCCAATAAATAACCCCTTTTAATAATAATTTCCAAAGTGATGTGGGATTGTTATGCAGCATTAGTGCATGATTCAACTGCATCACGCGCAATCCTCAGAGCCTCAAGCCTTCCATCCCAAGTGCGGGAAGCTGCTGCAGACAGTCTCTCCTAAAGGAAGCCTCCCTGAAATGTTAGCACCACCCATGCCCTGCTTATCTTTCCCTCCAACTTTCAAAACTCTGTTTTCTCTTATTTCACAAAATTAAAAGGCCCTTAATTTATTTTTATTTTGGAGAGATTTCACATAATTACAGCACTCATATCATTTCCAAATCTTTCTCTGCACTTGCCACCCCCCAAGTCCCCCTCCTCAACTCCCTTCCAGATTCATGGTCTCTTCTTCCATTATTATTATTATCAATGACACTCAAGACATACACATTCATATTAAAAAATTCCTGAGTCTATTTAGTGTCGCTTATATGTACCTGTGCCTAGGACTGACCACTTGGGATTGGATAATCTATCAGTGATCTCATTCCTGGAGAAGACTGGTTCTCCCTCTCTCAGCAGCCATTTATTACCCGTCACTCTTCAACGAGTGGTGGGACCTTAGGAGATCCCCCATCCACACTGGCACGCCAGTTGTTGTCGTCATCATTATGTAGTTCTTGATAAGGTACCCATATTGTTTAGACAATCATAAGATTGCATGGGAGCAGTTTCTCTGGCACACTGAGAAGACACACTTTCACAGCAGGTATTATGGTCTGTAAAAGGAGGCTTCTCTGGTCCTTCCCAGTTCCACAGCCACATTTAAAATAATTACTCAGAGGCTTAATATTAATCACAAACTGTTTGGCCAATTGCTCAGGCTTATTACTAACTAGCTTTTACAACTTAAATTAAGCCATTTCTATTAATCTATGTATTGCCACATGGCTATGGCATTACCAGTCTGCTGGCATCTTGCTTCTTGGGTGGCTGGATGGCGTCTCCTTGACTTTGCCCTTCTACGTTGCTGTCTTCAGTTTGATTGTACCCGCCTAACCTTTTCTCTGCTTGACTATTGGCCAAAACAGCTTTATTTATCAACCAATGAGAGCAACACATATTCACAGTATACAGAAAGACCATTACTCAGCAATGGTCCTCTGACTCTTACACTCTTTCTGTCTATTTTTCCATGCTGTTGCCTGAACCTTAGGTAGAAGGACTGTGCTGTCGACTTACCCATTGATGGTTGGCACCCTACAGTCCCTTATTTTCAGCATGCTGGCCAGTGTGGATCTTTGTAATTGCCATGTCTGCTACAAATAGAAGCTTTTCTGATTATGGGTGAGAGCTAACTGATCAGTGGCTGGAAGGCTATGTTTAGAACACAATTAAAATTATACTGGCTTTGGAAAATGGCAGAAGTAGAGTCTCCTATCCAGTCTGTAATCTCTCCAACCCTGGGTATTCCAATAGATTTAAAGTACCAGGCACAAATTTCCTTTTATTTTGTGGGCCTTAAGTCCAATTAGACTCTCACTTTCCTCCAGAATAAAAAAAATCCGCTGTAGTATCTCCGAGAGTCTCTTACTAGGATGATCACTGGAATGGTTCATGGACATTACAGTTGGACAGGACTAGCGATTTCTTGTCTCCCTTGGGAGTTTATCTAGAACCTTCGAATGCTATGAGAGTGAGTCCTCAGGGAAGAGGTTTCCAGGTAGTGTCAGCGGGATTCCTCAGACCTAAGTGTGGGGTGCCATCAGCAAGGTATGAGAGGCAATAGCCTCATTTGGTTTGGGAGTTACTTGGACACAACTCTCCACCTCCACCATGAGCAACTAACTCGAGAGCAAGTTTCCTATGCTTGGCTCTATGTTTTTGTCAGATACCATACAACTTTTGCATGAAACATTATCACCCCATTTGTCATATTTCCATCAATATATTAATAAATGCATGGACTTAGGTGGATTATAAAATGTTTTTCTGAAAATTTCAAGCTTGTTTCATGTTACTTATCCCTCCTCCATTCATCCCACGCTGTATTATCCTGATTTCCCTCTCCCTAGCTGGTGCTCCTGGATGTTTTCCCACTTTCCTTTTCACCACATCTGTGCTCTATGATCTCTTCCTCTAGAGCCTCTTCTCTTCCACTTACCTCATGGTCCACAGTCTTGTTTTTGTGGTTGTTTCAGGTTATAGATTCACACATAAAATTTCAGAGCTACAACCCATAAGTAAGAGAGTACATGTGATATTTATATTTTCTGGTCTCAGCAAAATATTTTCCAGTTCCAATCATTTACCTGCTAATTTCACTTTTCTTTGCAGTTGAATAGTATTTCATTGTGTGTGTACCACATTTTCATTATTTTGTACTTCACTTAGGAATTTACTCTTACTCTCTTTAAGTTCATTGAGCTGTGTCTTCATGTCCTTCTAAACACCTTGGATTCCTTGATTATATTTATGAATGTTCTTTTAAATTCTGTGTTCTGGGGTCCATTTAAGTAATTCTCTTTACAACACATTTCTGTAGGACTAGTGGTTTTAGCAAAGGGTGGTATTCCTTTGTGTTTTTATATTGCTTGTATTTTTGTGGTGTGAGCTAGGCATACATAGATATGAGGATAGGCTCAGCAATAGAAAACCAGCCTAGCCTGTATGAGGCCAGGGGTTCAATCCTCAGCATGGATAATCCAGACAAAGTGATGCATGATTATAATTCTAGCATTTCAAGTAGAGTAGGAGGATTAGCAATTCAGGTAATCCTGGGCTACATAGCAAGTTTGAGGTTAGCCTCAGCTACCTAAGACCCTGCCTCAAATATAAAAATAATTATGTACCTGCTCCCTTTGTGTATAATCAAGAATCTAATATGATAAATAGGCCATTGCATCCTAATTATGAATGGATATAGCTACATCCAATACAATAAGAAAATAACACTTCTCCCTGACTCTCATGCTGAAGTAGAAACTATGAGTGCTCATATGCTCCCTATATGATTCTTTAAAATTACATTATTATTCATTTATTTATATGTAGAGGCAATGGGGCTGTGCATGTTCCATGGCACAGGTGTACAAGTGAGAGGAATACTTGGAGAAATGGTTCTCTCCTTCTATCAAGTATGCTCCAGGGATCTCAAACTCAAATCTTCAAGCTTTGCAGCAAGCACCTTGACCTGCTGAGCCATATCACTGGTACTGTATTACATATGTATGTATGTATGGCTTTTCAAGAGGCTTCCAAAGGGTTTATGTCAGTTGTGAACCACTAATGAGATATAGCACAACACAGATCTCTGGGGGCCACTGTAAATAAAAAGAGTTGGGCAGCATGCTGCTGCTCCAGAAAGCAGATGGTAGGCTGTTGCAGCTTGATGCACTCATCCACAGCAGGTGGTTCAGGAAATTGGTTTCTGTCTCTCTTCTTTGTGGAAAGCAAAGGAAAAAATATATATCAAAGCATGCAACCACCACAACAGAAAAACCAAAACAATGGGAGACAGCAAAAGAGGTGAATAAGAACAAATGGCTACAAATACAGAGAATTAAAATGAAACAATACTTCTTCATCAATAATTACACTAAGAAAAAAAATTAAGCTTCTTAATGAAATATAATAGAATGATGGACAATAAAAACAAACACAAACAAAACCCCTGATAATTATAAGATCTATCTTTGTGTTCTATATTAAAGAATTGTTTTAGATTTAGGTATGGTGAAGACATGGTGAAATATTCAATGTGAGTGATATCTCAAACTCATCAGGCATGACAATGCCTGTATCAGACAAAGTTTAAAGGCTGTGGTAATACATAGAGGAAGCATTACACTATAATATTAGGATTATATCATGTTAAAGGTTAAATTCACCAGGATGGTTGATGATATATGTGCCTAATATCAAAGCACGTAAATATAAGAAGTGAGGAATGATAGAATTAAAGAGAACTCAACAGCAACATAATAACAGCAGGGTATTTTCATATCTAACTTTTAATAATGAGCAAAAACGTAGAAAGAAGATCCATAAAGGAAGAGCACAGCAATACTACAAACAAATGGGACTAGCTGACACATACCGAGTCTTGAAACAACACAGTTCAAGTTGTGTTATTCTGAAGTACACACAAGACTTTCTCTAATATACTATCCATGGTAGATCATAGAAAAGTCAACAAATTTAAGGAGTTTGAAATCATATCAAGTGTTTTATTATAATGTTAAAGAATGAATCTAGAAGTCAATAGTAGATGGGAATTGGAAAATTCACAAGTAAGCGGTAATTAAAAGCACAAACACTTGAGCAATCATTAGATACACGAAAGTAAAAAAAATTAGATGGGAAAATAACTATACACAAATAAAAAGAAAATACACATCAGAATTTATGAGAACCTGCACAGTCACACAAAAGAGAAATTTCTAATAATAAATGTCAACATAGAAAGAGAAACATCTTGAATGAATGGTCAGACAAGGGTTTTGTTTTAGACAAGACTAAAACAAAAAAATATGAGCAAGAGCATAAGAAAGAGAAAGAAAAAGTGAAGACTAGAGAAGACAAAAATGAACTAAAGAGGAACAAAACCATTAGAAAAAATCCACTAGTATAAGATCTGACATTTGGAAAGATGAATTGCATTGTCAAAACATTAGCCTTACTATTAAAGGAAGAGGATTAAAATAAATGCAACCCAAAGCAAAAGAAGGACATCACAGCTATACCACCCAAATATAAGTTATCAGCACACTGGATAACGTGAAAGAAAAATGATAAACTCCTGTAACATACAAACCACAATGACTAAATACAAACACAAACCTCCACGACCAAATAACAGAGAAACAGAACACCTAAGCAAACCCATAACTAGGAAGCAGATTGAATCGATACTCAAAACCCTCTCAAACACTGAGAGCCCAAGGTCAGATGGCTTCACTGATGATTTTACTGAATTTAAAAATGAGATTTCATGCAAAAAACAAAAAAGGAACAAAGTCTTCCAAATTGGTATGAGATTGGCCTTTCCTTAATATCAAAGCTAGAAAGACTTTATTAAAATGAAGACTTAGGAACAATATCTCTGATGAATGCATACAGAAAAGTCTGCTACAAAACATTGTCAAGGAAATTCAACATCATGTTAAAGAAATCAGACATTGTGTCTACATTTAATTTATCTGTTCTAACACGTGAAATTGCAGCAATGCAACTCATTGGTTAACAGAAGATGCATAAAGCTTACATAATCATCTTCTGTAGGCTCAGAAAAATGAAAAAATTTGGTGACCTTTCATGATAAAAAATATTTTATAAACCAATAGAAGGAAATTGTCCGCACATGATAAAGGCTATATCCAAAACCCCACAGTTTAGTCCATATTGAATGTTGAAAAATATCTAAAATTATTTTTTTCTTAAATTAGAAGTAGGGTTTTCCTTGGAGATAATGTTAAAGATGCCGGCAAATTTATCTCAGTATATGACATAATCTTACACAAAAATAAAATTATTTAAACTCTATACGTATTTTAAACTATAAAGTAGGGCCATCAAGATGGCTCACTGATAAAAGCACCTAACATTAAGCATAAATAACTTTGTTGGATGCCCTGGATCCACAAAGTAGAATTGACTCCTGCAAGTTGTATCTCTTTAAAATAAATTAAACTTCATATATATATAATCTATCTTCTATCAATATATGTAATTTAAACTATAAATTTAAAAATTAAAATTAGGAGTGAAAAAATTTAGAACAAGAAAATTCATAAAAGCTACAGGATAGAGAACCAATATGAAAGTCAGCCATATCTTTGTACTCACAAACATAAAACTGAATTCATATCATGAAAACAATCATATTTACATCAATCTAAACGTGTTCGGGGTGAATTTAATATAGAGGTGAAAGTTCTGTACACTTAATACCTTAAAATATTACAAAATGAATTAAGGAAGACAGTAAATAGAAAAGTATCCCACATTTATGGGTGGGAAAAGTTTGTAGCTTTAGAAATCCATTATGTCTCAGAGAAATCTATACTTTCATTGTAATCTTCATCAAAATTTTATTGATACTTTTAAGATACATAAAAAAATAATTCTAAAATTCACTGCAACCACCAGTGATCCAGAATAACCAAAATAATACCTAGAAGAACAGAATGAAGGACTTTATTTTTGTTTCAAAATATATTAAAATACAGTAACTAAACCGGCACTGACCTAGCATAAGAACAGTTTTATAGATAACTGAAGCAGAATACTAAGGCCAGAAAGAAGCTTATGGTGAAGTAATCAATATGTCTATCACAGGGACCAAGTATACCTAGTGTGAGGAAGAATGATTTCAGAACAAATATGTTGAAAAAGTGGATTGTGTTTTTAAAGATGGTGTTGAGACTGGATATGCAAAGGAAAAATACTAGATCCTTATCTTCTCTGTATACAAAATAAGCTGAGGTGGACTAAGTATGTAAAGAATTGAAACCATAAAACACCTAGTCAATGCTATATGTGTATGCCCTTATCTAATGCCACTCTGGTCATTCTTGTCTCAATTCATTACCACACCCTGTTTTCAAATAGATTTCTTCTAAAGAATTTCTTCTGATCCTTGCATATTGAACAGCTACTGGGAACCACTTACACTTGAAGGAAAGTTTTTATGAATGTAAATTTCTTGGATCAATTTTTTTCCTTCAGCATTTTAATATGGTACTCTATTTCTTTTTGGTAATTTTCTACATTCATGCTGAGAACCAAGACCATTCTAATCTTCTATTTTTGACACACCCCATGCATTTCTTCTCCAGATTCTATTGAGCTGCTTTATTTTCTTCCTTGCTTTGGTTAACATATAGTTCATAGAACCTGAGAGCGCCTTCATGGAATATGGAAACTCAGTGGTTAATTACATGTATTCATGAAGTCGTACAGCTGTAATCACTACCTAACTTTTAGATATTTTCATCACCATGAGGGAGATCCCAAAGGAGCTGTCACTCCCATCTCTAAGTCCTTAAACCATTAATCAGCCTGTTTTCTCCATGGATCTATTTTGTGTACTTCATGTAAATACTGGGTTTTTAAACTTTTTGTTTCTTTTATTAAACATAATTATCAAGGTTCATCCATGCAATACCATTTATCAGGACTTGAGTACTTTTTATTCTAAGTATTCTATTAAATGGGTACACTGCATTTTGTTGAGTCACGTAAGCTGATCTCATCCTCTATCTATCCCATTATAAAATTCTTGCAATTAAGAATCTTACATAAACTTTATGAACATATGTGCTGATAATTTTGTCATGTAGTAGAAGATTTTTATTTTGGTTGAGTCCTTTTTGTTTTCTTCTTAAACTGTGGTCTTAGTGTGATGCATTAAAACATTGCCAGGAACATGTGTCATGTGGAGGTCCCCACGGATATCAGGAGCGGGAGGACCATAAAAGATGGCCAGGCACTATTGAGAGAACTAGGTATCAGGAATGTAATGAATGATGCCCAGTTCACAGCACTAGATAGGCCAGACTTGAGGAAGAATAGATTCAGCAAGGACCTCAAGACTGGCATGGGAATTTCACAGCACACGTTCGTGAGGCAGGGTCTTTATAAAGTTGGGCAGGCTTGGACAGTTGTACAAGAATCAGACAGCATGTATGGTGTCTATAAAGTGACAGAGCAACCTAGAGGATATAAGAGAAAGACAAAGTTGACAATGAGTTCTGTCTGTCTGTCAATGTGGCAAGCTTTGCTTCAATAAGGAGTTCCTAAGGGGATGGGAGAAATGGACAGAAAGCCAAATTATTTGCTAAAGAGCTTTGAGAAGATGTTAGATCCCAAGAGCAGTTCTCAGAAGGACTCCATAATAAAGGAACATTCATTAATGATACATAGTAATGAGGTTTAGTAATAGATTTCAATACATAATTAAAATGTGTAATAATCAAATACAGGCTTTTATTATCTACAACCTCGCATTTCCAAGCCTATAATGATCACTATTCTATATTCAGGTTGACTTTTCTTGTTTATTTGTTTTATTTATTTACTTATTTATTTGGTTTTTCGAGACAGGGTTTCTCTGTAGCTTTGGAGCCTCTCCTGGACTAGCTCTTGTAGACCAGTCTGGCACTGAACTCAAAGGGATCCGCCTCCCTCTGTCTCCTGAGTGCTGGGATTAAAGGCATGGGCCACTACCACCTGGCTTTTCCTTGTTTATTTTTATGGCAAAAATGTTGTACAAGTGGCTTCATTTATGTTGTTTTCTTATGTTTTTGTTGGTAGTGTTGTGAATCTCAGTTCAGTCAAGTTTTAAAAAATGAATTAATCTTTCAAGGCCAAATTCAAATGTTCTTCCTTCACTCTTTCCTTTTTTGATCTTACTAAATCCTTTTCCATGACACATTCTGCTTTTTAACATCCAAATTATAGTTTAATTTTGATTTGTAACAAAAAAGCTGCAGAGCTTTGCATAAAATATATTCTTATAAATGGTGTTTCCTAATTAAGCAAACTGAAAGCAGTCACATTCCTTAAAGGTAAAGAGTATCTAAAATTCTTTTTTAGTAGAAAGTCCTATTATTCAGGCTAAAGATATAGCTCTGTGGAAGAATACTTGCATTGTTCATGCAAGTAAATAGGTTGAGTCACAACACTAGAAAAAAATAAAAAAGAACTTTTACAATGCAGTTTCTAACAGAAATGAAATTGTCAATTCTCATTTTTAAGTGTCATATTGAAGAGTTAGGAAGTTAATTATTTGATTCTAAGTTTAACATTGAAATACAAATTAAGTCCAATTAAGCAATCATATTAGATGATAATTAAAATACTATCTGTCTTTTTGATTCCCCTCAGTACTTTTCTAAAAATATTGCCTTAAAAATTCTTATACATACATAGATCTAATATACATGGGAAGCAGAAAAAGACAAGATCTCCTGAGTAAATTGGGAGCATGGGGACTTTGGAAAAGGGTTGAAGGGGAGGGGAGAGGCAGGAAGGGGAGCAGAGAAAAATGTAGAGCTCAATAAAAATCAGTTAAATTTCTTATGCAGAAAAGAAATAATACAACACATTCAAATATATGTAAAGAGA
Source organism: Ondatra zibethicus (assembly GCA_004026605.1). NCBI lineage: Eukaryota > Metazoa > Chordata > Mammalia > Rodentia > Cricetidae > Ondatra > Ondatra zibethicus. Next base: position 9,723 of record PVIU01013245.1, on the reverse strand, counting down.
AAGTATAATGATCTTCTGATATAGCCATCATTTATGTGTAATATTTTAAATTCCAAATAAGTAAAAGTAAATAAGTCCCTTTCAGGGCAGTGGGTGATTGCCCTCCCACCATACTAAGCAAGGTGTATCTCTGCTCTAGGAAAAGGTTATGCTAGGTTTGTGTAAGTCTTCCCCAAGAAGAAATTTTAGCAACACTAAGTCTTTATTTACTTTATATTCCATTGTTCATTGCTGTTGTTGTCATTTTATAGGTAAAACAATGAAAATGAGTTGTATGGATGTGAAGTATCATTACTAAGCCTACCCTGTTACAGAGATCTCTAGAGCCTAGTATTATTCACTCAAGGAAATGTCTTAGCTGACTCTGGCATCAAAAGTGACTTTCAAGGGGATACAGTACAAACTCATAATCTGTCAGTCACTTAACACATTTTTATCATGTTGAGCAATTGATGTGGATATGGGGCTGGGTTGCAGAGCCATGATTTAGGAATGCTAAGCTTGTCCTGTAAGCCCAGAGAATAATGGCCAGAACCTCATAGTCCATGCCTGTTGGCGGAGGCCACTCATTCATTCCCAGATGTCCAGACCCAAAATAATCATTCAGAAACTATATTATTTGCAAAATTGTTTGACCATATTGGTGAAATACTCTTAATTGTATTGCTAGCTAGCTCTTATATCCCAAACTAACTCACCTCCATTAATCTGTGCATCAGCACTACCTACCAGCAAAGTGTCGGCGGGCTCCTGAGAAGGTATCTGTCTCCTGTGGTGGCTACATGACTTCTTACTGACTCTGCCTTCTTTTTCCCAGCATTTTAGTTTTCCCACCTATTTCTACTCTGCTCTATCACAGGACAAAGTAGCTTCTTTATTCATTAACCAATAAAAGCAACACATATACAAAAGGACTTCCCACATCATCTCCCCCTTTCTGTTCAAATAAAAAAGGAAGGCTTTAAATTTAACATAGTAAAATTACATATAACAAAACAGTTATCAAGCAAGAATTATAGTTATAATATTTAGTACATTTGGCAAATTAAGAAAAATACTCTATCATTTATCCTATCTTTGTGAGTCTAAAGTTTTATATCTAATCGATCTTTTATAATTATAAAACTGTCTTTCTTCAACTCCATCAAAGACCCCAGAAGGATATACTATTACCTAAGTAAACAGGAAGTACATTGTAAGCAACTTCCAAAACTCTAGAGACATCTTGCTGCCTGGACAGTAACCCAAAGTTCTTCTATAACATTTGGGTACCCATCTTCAGCCTACAGGCCCATAGCAGACTTTTTCATGAAGCAGGAAATGTCAAAAACAGTTCCGCCTATACTGGCAGTTTGTCAGTAACTTCCTTCATTGTCCTGCAGAATGTCTTACAGGCTCTTTCATGAAGCAGGAACCCTGAAGGACTATCTCACCATCTTTAGGCACCTTCAGCAGTCATTTTTCTGTGGGTCCTGCATGTCCAGCATAACATCAAGCCATCCAGACAAGAGCAATTTCTTGTCCAAATGGCTAACAAACTCTATAAGGAGCCTCTTCAATGCCCATCTTCCTCTTGAACTAGATTGGTGCTGCGAGGAGCAGATGTGTCTCATTGTCATGAAAAATCCTAAGTTATTAAAACATTTTAAATGTCATATTCTGTAAGTTTTTGAAAGGTTTGAAGATTATCTAACTGAAATATATTTCTATATATCTAGAAAACCTAACTAACATGACTACAAACTTCACTATTATAGATGATTATCTTTTTACCTGTATTTCTTAATTATCCATTACATTTTAAAATTAGCTGCACAAGCACAATTCCTTAATCAAGAGTGCTGTAGGAATTCCTACCACCAGTAGCATTTAAGTTTACCGGCCTACTTGGCGTCACCTGCCGATGTAAAGCGCATGTCTAGTCTCTTTTCCAGCTGTGAGATTCAGTTGCTGTTTCCTGTTCCAGCAGAGAACTGTGATCTGTGAGTCTACCCCTATATAAAAAAACCCCTATTATACTAAATTCTGAGCTAGTGTGGGATTTTCTTTTAAGTATCCTTCATCACAAGAGCAGAAATATACATATAACAATAAATTTGTATTAATAAACCAATATCCATACCAATGCAAAATATTTATCTCTGTAGTATAGGCCAAAGAAATTGCTCTCACTGTGAGAAACTGCCTACAGATTCCATCACTGCACACAGCAGTATTGCTGCTGAATCTTGCATTGGCCTCCATGTCCAGGAACTTCATTACTACCCAGTGCCTTCCCTCTTTTCCTTTGTCCAGATGCTAATATTTTCTTCATTAGTTCATCTAGTATTTAAATTATATTATATGTGCCATATGTATTATATAGCATAGTATGTTTTATAAACACCCACATATATGCCAAAATTCTTCTGTTCTTAGATTGTGAACTACAGTATTAGTGTATATTAATTTTCTCCTATTGCCCTTCTTGTTTCTCCCATGAGTTTCCTTCCTCTTCCCAAATAGCATGTTTTTATTTTCATAATTTATGAAAAGTCTGATCTGCCTTTAAGATAGCCAGAAAATATTGTATTTTTTCTGTCATGTGAGTTTGGCTTTTGAAAAATGTGGTTTGCAGTAAAAGGGACAAATGGTGGAAGTTTAAAGAGAAAGCAAATGAAGAGCTTTGGAATTCCTCTTATTGTTGCTTCTCCACATGCTATTTGCAGTCTTTCAATTAATGTTGAGCATTTGTGCAAGCTAGTTCAAATGGGATTTTGAAAATTATAACTATAAGAATGTCACCAAGTAATAATTATATTAAATCTTATAGCCCGATAATGTAGGCACAGGTACTGTACCATTTAGAAACATTGTCTCCAAAGGTGTTTTGTGTCGGTTTCCTGGGTCATTGTTCAGTCTCAATATGTATGCCTATAACCTATGGATGTTCAGACACTGGGTTTCCAGGGAACTCTTACTTCAGGTTTGGTGTACGAAAAGGGTTAGTTTTAGGACAAATTAGAATGTTTATCTGGCTTTAAAATCTAGAGCTCCAGATTAAGCATCAAATTAACCAAACAGTGTACAAAACTATAACAGTTTCATTTCATTGAGAAACTAGTGTAGAAAGTAAGCAGATTTGTTCATAAATAAAATTGAAGTATGATTTCAACACTTAGCAGCTGTATGCTTTTGGTTAACCTGATTATAATCATTGTGCCTCAGTTTCAAATCTGTAAAATGGGAACATGTCAGGGACCAGCTTCAACAAGAATACTTAGGAGCACACATGAGGTAGATTTGCAAGATTCCTGATATGTTCTCTATCTATGTAATGGCTTCATAAACACTAGCATTTATACTTGTTAAATAATATTTTATTAACTATTTGAGAATTTTATATTGTGTGTTTTAGTAATAATTCACTCCCTCTCCCCATATTCCGCCCAGATTCACACTCACCTCTTTACCCAAATTTATGTTCTGTCTTTTAGAACACTGATCCAGAGCAATTTGTGTTGCCTAAAGACTTTTAAGTGTGGGTCCTTCCCTGGAGAGAAGTGGGTCGGGGTCACCCCATAAAGATAACACACTCACCCTCTCCCAGAAGCTATCAAATGCCAAAAATTCCTCAGCTGGTGGTGTGATTTCATGCCCAAATCCCCTAATCCATGAAGGATTTGTTCTGGACTTTGCACAGATCTTGTGAATATTGTCACAATTACTTTGAGCATACATGTGCATATTCCTTGTTGTGTTTGGAGAACACTGTTTCCTTGAATTAATCTACCACCCCAGGCTCTTACAATCACCCGAGATGATCCCAAGCCTTTCGGGGAGAGCTGGGCTCTGGTCATACCTTTTAGGGCTGAGCACTTTGAAGTATCTTACTCTCCGCGTGTTGACTCCTTGTGGGTTTCTGTGTTAACTGCCATTTTCTGTGATCTATTTGTAGCTGGGTCAGACTGATGATTAGCTTTTTTCCTCAGGTGATGTTCACAATACCTTCCAGTTCTATGAAAGCCAGAAGGGATGAAGCTTCCAGGTCAATCTCTCTCTCTCTCTCTCTCTCTCTCTCTCTCTCTCTCTTTCTCTCTCCAGTTTATCTATCTATCTATCTATCTATCTATCTATCTATCTATCTATCTATCTATCTATCTATCTATCTATCTGCCTATCTGCCTATCTATCTATCTATCTATCTATCTATCTATCTATCTATCTATCTATCTATCTATCTGCCTATCTATCTATCTATCTATCTATCTATCTATCTATCTATCTATCTATCTATCTATCTATCTATCTATCCACCCACCCATCAATCTATCCATCTGTCTATCCAGATGGAATTACCCTATAGCAGAGGATAATACCCCAACTAGATACCAATCTAGCAAAAAGAAATTCTTGTACCAGGAATGGGTTACCTCCTTTTGAGTTGTTTGTGAGTGGTATGAGTGGTATCCCATAGATACCCAATCTATTACAATCATTACAGGCTTTTGCTATTGCTCTTAGTCACCCTACAGAATTTGACAGAAAGACCCTATTTCTACAAGCACCAGAAACATGAATCATTTTTGTTACTATAGCTGTCTTAGAATAATTTAAAAATCTGTACATCTAAATTCATAATTAAAATCAGTATTCTGAAATATGATTCCTTTGTTTAATGTATTTTTGCATGTTGGATGGTATTCTTTTAAATTATATTTGGAAGACTTTAAGCTACTCAAGAACAGGCAATAGAATAGGAAATAAGGTTACTAAGCATTAGAAGTTGCAGTCTAATGGACTAGTTAAGACAACATCTAGTTGGTGAAAAATAATTAATAAACATCAAAAATATACCTGTTTAGGATATATACCATCAGTCAAGTTAGTAGTGGGTGAGGATCAGTGTGAAGGGATGATTCATGTGGCATCCACAGGAGAGGAAAAGTAGCCAAACAGAACTTGAGTGGCAGGTAGACCAATGCTGAGTGACCTTTACCACTATACATAATGATGTTTATTGGATTAGTCATCCAAATTGCCAAGGCTAATGAAACTACCACTGGCAGAAAATGCACACCCTCAGGGAACAAACATAAGAATAGCTGTGATGCCGACAGTGAAAATTCCTTACAAATGTTAACCCCATATTTGCTTGCCTGTAGTCCTTTTCTTTAGGATGAGTCATGGAGCGTTCCTTGGAAGAATCGGCGCTTTCCTAGGGTGAGCCATGTAGCTTTCACAATATGCGGGATGTAGCTTTCCCAGGATGAGCCACAGGACTTTCCCCAGGATGAGCCATGGAGCTTTCCTAGGATGAGCCATAGAGCTTTTCCTAAGACGGGCCATATTGCTGGGAAAGGTAACTCTCCTGAATTTACATCTGGTTATCATAAATTTTACATCTTAAGGAGGTCAGAGCTCTGTAGTAGGTCATAATGAAATAAGACGTTTTCCAAATTATTTTATCCTTTTTAGAAACTTAAAATATAAGTGGAAGAATTAATTAAAAGGGCAGAGAGATCTCAGAATACTAGAGAAGACCAGCTTTAAGGATTATGAGAAGAAAGGAAAGATGTGAACAAAGAGAAAGATAAAAAATCCCTGTGATGGTTGGGTAGTGGTGGTGCACACCTTTAATCCCAGAACTTGGAAGGCAGGGATAGAAATGTGTTTAAGGACTGACTCCATAGCTACTGAAAAACCCTTTCTTGAAAAACAAAACAAACAAACAAACAAAAATTCCTGCGATGATGCCTTTTGCTAGACTAAAGGCTTCTAGGTCAGTAACTACATTATCTATCTATCTATCATCTATCTATCTATCTATCTATCTATCTATCTATCTATCTATCTATCTATCTATCACTCATCTATAAGCCTTCACTTAGTTCTCACACTTAGTCACTACATGGTTGAGTAAAGATACAGCAGGTGACATGCAGGTAGCTTTGTCCACGTGCCGAGTTCTGGAGACCCAGTACTTCACAGATCAGAGAAACCAATGATCCCCTAGAGCAAACACGGGCTTATTTTCAGAATAAAGAGTCTATGTGCTCTATGATTCAAGCTGAAGCTAAATGACTAGGTCACAGATTTAATGATGAGTCTATCAGGTTACCTCAAACACAAGGGTTTCAATTTTTCAAGAAAAATGAATTGCATAGAGTCTGAGTAAGGGTGGAGAGAGGTAAGGATATTTATGCAAGACCGAATATGGAATTCCTAAGAGGGTATCTTTGTTGATATTATGCCAAGTTCTAAAGGATAAGTAGATGCACTCCAGTGAAATTTGTGAGGTGTGAGTGACTTTCTGGTCCCCAGACACATATGAAGTGTTTGTAGGGAAGAATTGTTATTTTGGAGCTATGAGAATTTCCAACGGCTGAAGAGCAATGAAATAGAAGCTTAAGTCATGCCTCATGCTCCCCAGGAAACAGCCAAAGACAGTTTTTAAAATTAGATTCATTTATTTTCATTTATATGTGAATTGGTACTTTGCAATGTGTATACCTGGTGCCTATGCAGGCCCCAAGGTGCCCTGGAACTGGAGTTACAGATGGTTGTGAGCTATCATGTAGTTACTAGGGATTGAACATTTGTCCTCAAGAAGAACAGCATGTGCTCTTAACTACACACCCTTCCTTCCAGACCCAAGGACAGATTTCAGTACAGAGAATTATATGGAAGTACTCTCAATTCTGGAGCACAAGGGCATTTACCTTCCATAGACCTTGAATAAAAGCTCAGGATGGTGGAGTAATCATAAGGCAACTTATTTTCATTTTCAGAAAAGGATTTTAGTTGTGAGCTATCAGCTGGTAATAACACAACAGATAGGGGAAAAGTAACTAGCACTTGAAATGGAAATCCACACAGCACACAAAACTATAAATTATGACTAAATAAGGCTAGAGTAAAAATGCATAACCAGGCAAAACAGGGATTTATAAGTCACATTTAAGTGCTTATTAAACTGAAGGATAATTTTAAACAATGGGATGTTAATGATTTTGAGTTCAAAGTTAATATATATGATCACCTTAGTACTTTTAAACAATCAGTATGGCTTAAATGTAAGTTGTTTTAGAGTAAGGTTAATAAAAGCAGAAATACCTATCTTGAAATTGTTCCAAGTGACAAAGAGAAAATGGTGAGAATTTAGTGTTAGTAGGTGGAGCTTTGAGCAGATCTTTCTTTGGTTCACCAGCTCCCAAATGATGACACAGAAACTTCTTATTAATTACCAAAGCTTGGTAGCTTGGACTTGTTCCCAACTAGTTCTTAAAACTTAAATGAACCCATTTATATTCATCTGTGTTTTGCCACATGGCTCGTTACCTCTTTTCTATACTGCACGTCGACTTCCTCCACATATTGTCAGTGTAATCTCCAGTCTCTCGGATCCTTCCACCCCCTCAATTTCATCTCTCTCCCTAGAAGGTCTGCCTATCCTCTCCTACATAGCTATTGGCCACTTAGCTCTTTATTCAACCAATCAGAAGCTGTCTTAGGCAGGTGAGGAAGGACAGACAATTCTTCACACAGTGTGATCAAATATTGTGCAACAATCCCCCCTTTTAGTTGAAATAAAAAAGGAAAGGGATTAACTTTAAAACAGTAAAACTATACAAAATAAGAACAACTATCTGGTAAGAATTACATTCACCATGTCCAGTCCATTTGTATTTGGCAACATCAGAGAAAGTACTGTATTATCTATCCTATCTTGGTGAGTCCAAACTTTTATACCTTAGACACTTTCTATCATAAATGGTATTACCAGTATAAAATACCATTTTAGACCTTAAACTTTTATTTAGATAAACAATTTAAGCTTTTATATCTCTCAACCTCCATAAATTTTATAGCTCTTTTTGTGAGTTTCTTTTTTGAATTTGGTAAACCAATCAAAAGGTGCCTTAGCCGGGTGAGGAAGGACAGACATGTCTTTACATTGTGTGATCAAATATCCTGCAACAGAGCTTGGAATGAAGAACATGAACTGGTTAAGATGATATAGAAATATTCTAACTGTTGGTTCATAGTTCACACAAAAAGGATGCAGGGTGGTAAAAAAAAGATGGATGAAGGCAGTTTCTGACCTGGGAATCTGAATTAGGGAATTTAGCCAAGGTTATGGGACTTTTATTTCCTATGTTTTTCTGTGTGGCCAGGAGGAAATTGTGCTTGGCAGTACTCTTGAGTTTAGGGGAAAATATGTAACCATCTCTGCCTAGTTAAGCATGGCTAGAAATGATGCATGCTACCTCTAAGATGAGGCACCAGAAATTCATCAGATATACTGTAAGCTTTTTCTCTCTTCTTTGGAAGCATGCAGAGAGGCCATATGTGAGATTTTGAGTCCAGAATCAACGTACTGAGAACAGTGAATCCTCTCCTGAAGGACATCTGCTTTGGGATGTTGCCCAGTCTAGAAAGGACCTTGTATGCACTAGGAATATATATGACATACTTTTAAAGTTTGTCACTGTTGTTCCTGAAAATTAGGACTAGCCTATCCAGATGTATGCTGGTAAATAGATGGAGTGTGTGTGTCTCTCTCTGTGTGTATTTATGTGTCTGACACTCATGCGTTCAGGTGTGTGATGTGTGCATGTATGTGTTCATATAGGTGTGAATTTATGTAAATGTAAGTGTGTGTGTGTGTGTGTGTGTGTATGTATAGTTGCAAACAAAATGAGAGGGGAATAAACAGACACCACATGAGTTAGTGTAGAAACACTGAGTGCAAGATAACTAAGATATTAAATGAACATATCTAGAATATAGTTAAGAAATATGCGTGATGACTTTGAAGCAACTTCTGGACTAAGGATATAGGTTTTGAAAGCAATCACAGCCAGTGCTGAGTGTCATGGGAGGTGATTACTAACCTAGGTAGCAGAATATTCAGTAAACACCCTCACAAAAGAAAAAAAATCAAACCACTGTCATTAACGATCTGTAACTCATTCCCCTATTCATTGTTATGAAATTTTAAACTCAAATCAGGAGTAATATTTGAAAATTTATCCAAGGGAGCCTTCAGTCACACTCATGTAGAACAAACCAATATAGCACCAATAGAGCACATTATAAAGTGATCTCAATGACATTATTTTAGGAACAGAAGGTAGGAGGGCTATTTAGTGGTCCAAATTTACATGACTAAGCCAGACTTTATTATGTTGCAGATGCTGTTGCATTGAGGGACAGAAATGTATCAGAGTCAGTTACGAGTTCAGCCTCCCTCACAGAGAGTTGTACGTGTGTATTCCCACTCAGTACTTAGGTTTTAGACACTTGAAACTCTGTGTTCAGCAGGAAAGTGTAAGGTACTGAGGTTCACACCATTATGCAAATGAGACAGAAACAAAGATGTTATTTGAACTTGCCAAGGTTAGTGTAGTCTGAAATGTTGATGTCTTTCATATAACAACCTAAATTTATGTGAGTGGGGACGAAGCCCACACTGAACTGATAGATTATGTAACCTATAAATAAGTTGCAAAGGTAGGAAAAGGTCAAAACCTCAAGTGAATTCTAAACGGGATACCCTGCAGGATAAAACTAAAGCCCGAATTCAAACATCAGTTTCCTTGATTCCAAGTCCCTATGCTTCCCTTTTGTCAGCACAGCCTTGCATGGTGAGGATTTCCATCTATGTCATGTGAAAATCCTTCCTTCCTTCCTTCCTTCCTTCCTTCCTTCCTTCCTTCCTTCCTTCCTTCCTTCCCTCCC
>PVIU01013244.1:0-55859 GCA_004026605.1 Ondatra zibethicus | reverse complement strand
ATAAAATTTTTACCTTTCTTCCCCTTCTCCCGGTCCCCTCCCACTACCCCCCCACCCCTCCTCCCTCCCCCTTCTTCCTTGAAAGAGGGCATGGTGCCCTGCCCTGTTGGAAGTCCAAGGCCCACCCCCATCCCTCCCGGCCTAGGAAGGAGTGCTTTCAAAAAGACTCGGTTCTCAAAAAGATAATACATGCAGAAGAGATAGGCAGGACCACTTCTTAAAATGCTAAGTGACATGGCTAGTACTAAGGCTGCTTTGCCTTTTGGCTCTGCCCAGTCCAACATGGTGAAGGTTCATTCAGTACCAGCTCTGTGACCCATTTTCAGGCACATAGCGAGACTACATTGTCATTAAATAAATTGTAGCACTCAACTCACAAACACCATTCAAATGCTCAGTCTTCTGAAAGAGTCAGAGCTGTTCATACAATTAGCATAAACCAGGAAGCCTTTTTGCTGCTACTGCTGAATCAAGAAGCCTTGTCTTAAAGGAAGCCATGTAGACACCAGAGAAGACAGATGCTGAAACTTGGCCCAGTAAGCCACAGCCACGTGGCAATACACAGATTAATAGAAATGGGTTAATTTAGATGTAAGAGCTAGCTAGAAATATTCACAAGCTAATAGGCCAAGCAGTGTTGAAATTAATATAGTTTTCTGAATGATTATTTAGGTCTGGGTTTCTGAAAAATGAACTAGCAGCCACTGCCTACAAAATGGCACAAACATGGACAACTACATCCACATAAAACCTGAGAGAGCTTGGGAAGTAATTCTAGACACAAAAGAACAGAGTCATGCTCATCTTCTTAGTATCAGCATTTTCTCAGTTGGGCTCTGTTTGCTAGAGTCAAGTGCATCTCATTTAAGAGAGGCTTCCTGACTCAGCTTTAACTGCAATAACCTTACAATTCTTTTAAGAGGTCCTGCCACCAAATGCTTAAACTGTGTTTATAAATAGCAGACAGCATGCTTTTTGGTGGTGACAAGAACCTTGACACTCCATAGAGTTGTGGCAACAAACATGGCTCCCACCAGTACCTCTGCCATGAAGTTAGACTCTCAGAAAGCTAAAGAATAGGGTGGATCCAGCCGTCAAAACCACAACTTTAATCCTAGCCATATTGCTTGGCAAATTAAAGACTCATGTGGTCAGAAAAAAATAAAGATATACAGTAAAAATAGATTCAGACAAAAAAAATGTCTAAATGGTTTACAGTGTGTTTAAAAATATATGTAGGCTTGGGAGAGAAAAGAAAAAGGATAAAGTCCTTGAAAGAAAAAAAAAGAGTAGTTGGGTGTGGTGGCACACACCTTTAGTCCCAGCACTTGGGAGGGAGAGGCAAGTGGATCTCTGTGAGTTCAAGGACAGCCTGGTATACATGGTGAGTTCCAGGACACCCAAAGATACACAGAGAAATCCTGTCTCAAAAAAATAAAAATCAAAGAAATAGAGTTTAAAATAAAGCCATATAAATTTGGAAACTACACAAAAGAATCTGTAGATTGTATGTTATTGTGTTGTCTTTTAATTGTTTGATGGCTGAGGAAGAAGCAAGAGCTGCTAAAAGACATTTGATTATAAATGCTGCTGGATTAATCTAACATATATATTTTGAAAATGCCTTGACTTCAAATTTTAAGTCAAAAGACATGATACTTTGGAGAAGAGGTTTAGTTTTTGTTTCCACAGGAAATGAGAGGCTGTGGATTCATTCTGGGTTAAGAAAAATCAGGTATGATCAAGGAAGACCTCCTGAAAAATCTTCGATAGGAGTGGATGGCCCAGATGATCCAACATTTCAGAGCACCTCTGTTGTTGTTTCCTCTGAGTTCTACATCAAGAACAGCCTCAAGACTGCTGACTGAGATGATCAGGCCTCACAGAATATTCCAGTCAGGACTGACGATAGTCCTAAATTTCTTTAGGTCCCCGTAAGATTATCAGCAACCCCAATCAGCAGAAAGTATCCTAGAAAACTTCACCCACATTCCCAAAAAATGGATTATGGATGTTTGTCTTTGTTTAGAATGTTTGTTACAAGTTGTTATGGATAATAGTCAGGGAAAACAAAGGAGATTAGATTCTGAGTTCTTGTTTTGTAAAAGGGGGGGAGTGCTGTGGGACAATGGTCTTATACCCTGTAAATACCAGTACCACTTGTACTGGTTTAATAAAATGCTGATTGGACAGTAGCCAGGCAGGAAGTATAGGCAGAGTGACCAGAACAGGAGAATTCTGGGAAGAGGAATGGCTCAGTCTACAGTTGTCACCCAGATATAGAGGAAGCAAGATGAGAATGCCTCACTGATAAAAGGTGTGAAGCCACGTGGCTAACAGACAAGAATTTTGGGTTAATGGAAGATGTAAGAGTTAGTTAATAAGAAAGCCTGAGCTAATAGGCCAACAAGTTTATAATTAAATGTAGACCTCTGTGTGTTTGTTTGGGTAGAACAGCTGCGGGACTGGGCAGGACAGAAACTTCTGTCAACAGAAACTCCCAGGAATCCACAAGGATGACTCCAGCTAAGACTTCTAGCAATAGTGGAGAGGGAGCCTGAACTGGCCTCCTATGATCAGATTGTTGACTACCCAAATTGTCATCATAGTACCTTCATCCAGTAAATGATGGAAGCAGATGCAGAGATCCATAACCAAGCACTGAGCCAAGCTCTGGGTGTCCAGCCAAAGTGAGGGAGGAGGGAGTATATGAGCAAAAGGGGTCAAGATCATGATGGGGAAACTGAGAGAGCTGACTAGAGCACAAGAAAATGGCCTTAAAACCAGCTTTGTGAAGATTATAGAGGTCCTTAGAGAGGAAATGACAAAATCCCTTAAAGATATGCAGGAAAAACACAAATGATTGGAGGAAATGAATAGATCCCTTAAAGAAAGCCAAGAAAAAACAAACAATGCAGGAATGGTGTAAAACTGTTCAAGACCTGAAAATGGAAAGAAAAGCAATGAAAAAAAACAGAAATTGAGGGAATTCTGCAAATAAAAAAATCTAAGCAAGTGAAGAGAAACTACAGAAGCAAGCATCACCAACAAGAGACGGAAGAGAGAACCTCAGGCATTGAAAACACAATAGAAGAAAAAGATACCTCAGTCAAAGAAAATGTTAAATCTAAAAAAATACATACACAATGATATGTGAAAGGGAGAGGGGCCTTTGCCTGATCCCCATCCCTGGAAGAGCTGGCCCTGAGGTCATGAGATCAGGAGAGATGTCCCTACCCCTTACTGACTGTAGCACTCAGGAGAGCAAGCTCTGCACTTCTCCTGGGCAGCACGGTAAAGTTGACCCTGTTGATGGGGGTGTGAGCCTGTCCTGAGAATGTAAGCATGGGAGATGAGGCATGGGTGAGAGACAGACAGCACTCCCCCTTCATGGGGACAATCAGCCCTGAGGTTATGAGAGCAGGAGAGCTGCCCTGCAACTCACCTGGGCAACACTTGAGTTGAGTGACTGCAACACTTGGGAGAATGGCCCCTGTATCTTGCCTGGGCAACACAGGAGCTGGCCATGATGGTATAGGTGTGGGTGAGCTGGCCCTGAGGATGTGAAAGCAAGAGACTGGTTCTACCCCTTGCTCTTTGCTGCATAGGATGAACTAGCCAGGTCAATGCTGGAGAGCTCACCCTGATGGTAGGGATAGTGAAGAGTTAGCGGACTGACCAACCTTGAACTGCCTAGGCCTAGAACCAGGGCTACCAGATGACTCACCCCAACATCCACCCCATCTATGATCTTCTGGAGCACATGGACAGACCAGTCCTGCAGATCCAAAGCTATAGGATCTCCAAGACACAAGGTAACAACAGGGTTGATGTGGGATTTTCCTATGTAGGCTGTGGATACCACTGGTTAATAAAGGACTGCTTTGGGCCTGGGCAGGGAATAGAGTTAGGTGGGGAAAACTAAGCAAAATACTGGGAGAAAGGAGGAGGAGGAGTAGAGAGAAGTCATGGAGCCACCGCCAGAGACAGACATGCTGAAACTTTGCTGGTAGGCCACGACCTCGTGGTGATGCACAGATTAATGGAGATGGGTTAAGTTATATGTTAGAGTTAGCCAATTAGAAGCTAGAGGTAATGAGCCAAGCAGTATTTTAAATAATATAGTTTCTGTGTGATTATTCCGGGGCTGAGCAGCCAGGAACAAACAAGCAGCCTCCCTCCAACACAGGATATCCAAGAGTAGTCCCAGTGAGGGCCCAGTACCAAGAGTGTAGCAGAAACTAGAGGCCTCCAAGCAGACCAATGACTCTCTGCAAAGGACATGTGCAAATAAAGATATATGAACTAAAAGTCACACCAAAACTTCCATGACAAGGCCTGCCTTTCTTTCTTTCTTTCTTTCTTTCTTTCTTTCTTTCTTTCTTTTTTCTTTCCTTCCTTCCTTCCTTCCTTCCTCCCCCCTTCTCTTTCTTTTTTCTTAAATTTTATTTTATTTTGCTTGGGATTGAGGAGGCAAGAACAGAGGGTGGATGAGAAAGGATGGGAAGATGAATGGGATTGAGATGTATGATGTAAAAGTCACAAAGAATAAATTAAAAGTTTTTTTTAATCCTGACAGAAAACATCCAGGAAATCTGGGACACTATGTAAAGATCAACCCTAAGAATAATAGGAATAGAATAAGGAGAAGAATCCTAGCTCAAAGGCTCAGGAAATACTTTTAACAAAATCATAGAAGAATCTTCCTAACTTTAAAAAGGACATGCCTATAAAGGTACAAGAAGCTTATAGAACACCAAATAGATTAGACCAGAAAAGGAAGTCTCCTTCCCACATAATAATCAAAGCACAAAACATACAGAACAAAGAAAGAATAATAAAAACTTCAAGGATAAAAAGACCATATAGCATATAAAGACAGATGTATCAGAATTATACCTAACTTCTCAGTGGAGACACTAAGAGTCAGAAGGGCCTAAACAGACATGCTGCACACTCTGAGTGACCACAGATGCCAGCCCAGACTACTATACCCTTGATACTCTTGATCTCCATAGATGGAGAAAATAAAATATTCCATGATAAAGCAAAGTTGAGCAGTAAATATAACCCTACAGAAGGTGCTAGGAGGAAAACTCCAACGCAAGGAAGGTAAATACAGAAAATAAATTATCTTGCACCAGCAAAACCAAAAAAAAGGAAATGCGCACGCGCATGCACACATACACACACATACTACCACCAATGACAGCAACAAAATAACTTAGCAATCATTGGTCATTAATGTCTCTCAAAATCAATGGACTCAATTCCCCAATTAAAAGACACAGAATGGATGTGAAAACAGGATCCATCCTTCTCCCATATATGAGAAACACACCTCAACATCAAAAATAGACATTCCCTCAGAGTAAAGAGTTGGAAAATTACTTTACAAGCAAATGGATCCAAGAAGCAAGCTGGTGTAGCTATTCTAAAATCTAACAAAATAGACTTCAAACCAAAATTAATCAGAAGAGATAAGAAAGGACATTTCATATTCATCAAATGAAAAATCCAGCAAGATGATGTTTCAATTCTTAACATTTATGCCCCAAACACAAGGGAACCCATATTTATAAAAGAAATATTACTAAGCTTAAATCACACACTGAACATCATAGTTCATTTTAATAGTGGGAGATGTCAATGTTTTACTCTTACCAATGTCATCCAGACAAAAAGTAGGCAGAGAAATAATGGAGCTAACAGGTGTTATGAACCAAATGGACCTGACAGATACCTACAGAACATTTCACCCAAGCACTAAAGAATATACTTCCTTCTCAGTACCCCAGAGAACTTTCCCCAAAATTGACCACATAATTTGTCACAATGCAAATCTCAGCAGATTCAAGAATTTGAAATAAACCCTTGTATCTTGTCAGACCACCACAGATTAAAGCTGGATTTCAACAACAACAAAAATAGCAGAAAGTACAAACTCATGGAAACTGACCAACTCTCTACTGAATGACTACTGGGCCAAAACTGAAATGAAGAAGAAATTAAAAATTTCCTAGAATTCAATGAAAATAAATGCATAACATAACATTCATCTAGTAATTTGAAAGAAAATAGCCCCCAAAGAGACTGACACTCTTAGAAGGTTTGGTCTTGTTGGAAAAAGTATGTAACTGTGGAGGTGAGCTTTGAGGACTCATATATGCTAAAGCTATACCCAGTGAGATAGACCACTTCCTGTTGTCTATGGCTCAAAATGTAGGAATCTCAGCTCCTTCTCCAGCACCCATGTCTGCCTGCATCCTGCCGTGTCACAAAGACAATAGATTAACTCTCTGAAATTGTAAGTCCCCCCAATTAAATGTGTTCCTTTATAAGAGTTACCATGGTCGTGGTGTCTCTTCACACCAATAGAAACCCTTAGTAAGACAATACCAAAACTTACAGGACTCAATGAAAGCAGTACTAAGAGGAAAGTTCACAGCACTAAGTGTTTATATAAAGAAACTGGAAAGATCTCATATTAGCAACTTAACAGGACACCCGAAAGCTCTAGAACAAAAAGAATCAAACACACCCGAGAGAAGTAGATGGTAGGAAATAATAAAACTGAGGAGTGAAATCAATAAAATAGAAACAAAGAGAATAATGCAATGGATCAATGAAATTTGATTTGAAAAAAATCAACAAAGATAGATAAACTCTTACCCAAACTAACTAAAAGACACAGAGAGAACATCCAAATTAACAAAATCAGAAATGAAAATCAGAAATAACAACAGACACTGAAAAAATCTAAAGACTCATTAGGTCATATTCTAAAACATTGTACTCCACAAAATTGGAAAAAATAAAAGAAATGAACAATTTTCTCAATAGATATCACTTACAAAAATTAAGTCAAGAACAGATAAACTATTTAACAAAACCTATAACCCCTAAGGAAACAGAAGCAGTCATTAAAAGCCAACCAACAACAACAAAAAAAGCCTAGGGCCAGATGGTTTTAACACAGAATTCTACCAGACTTTCAAAGAAGAGTTAATACCAATACTGCTCAAAGTATTCCACAAAATAGAAACAGAATAAACTTTACCAAATTCTTTTTATGAGTCCACAGTCACTCTGACACCCAAAACACACAAAGATGCAACAAATAAAGATAATTACAGACAATTTCCCTCATGAACATTGATACAAAAACACTCAAATATTTGCATGCAGAATCCAAGAACACAGCAAAAGATCATCCACCATGATCAAGTAGGCTGCACCCCAGAGATGCAGGTGTGACTCAACATATGAAAATCTATCAATGTAATCCACCCTATAAGCAAATTGGAATGAAAAATAAAACCACACATGGGCATCTCATTAGATGTTTCTGAAAAAGCCTTTGACAAAATCTAATACCACTTCATAATAAAAGTCTTGGCAAGATCAGGGATCCAAGGGACATACCTAAACATAATAAAAACAATTTACAGAAAGCCTAGCACCAACATCAAATAAAAAGGAGAGAAATTCAAAGCAATTCCACTAGAATCAGGAATAAAATAAAGTTGTCTACTCTCTCTATTACCTATTCAATATAGTATTGGAAGTTCTAGCTAGAGCAGTAAGACAATAAAAGGAGGTCAAGGGGATGCAAATTGGAAAGAAAGAAGACAAAATATTGCTATTCTCAGATGATATGATGTTTACATAAACAATCCCCAAAATTCTACCAGGTAACTCCTACATCTGACAAATAGGCTGAGAAAGAAATTAGGGAAACATCATCCTTCACAATAGCCATACATAATATGAAATATCTTGGGGAAACTCTAACCTGTATGGCAAGTAAATGAGTAAAAGACCTGTATGGCAAGTACTTCAAGTCTTTGAATAAAAATTTGAAGAAAATATTAGAAGATAGGAAGTTCTCATGCTTGTGGTATGGTAGAATTAGCATAGTAAAAATGTCCATCTTAACCAAAAGCAATCTATAGATTGAAAGCAATCCCCATCAAATCTAGGATTTCTAGAGTCTGGCCCAGATCATTTTGCTTTAGTCACTTTTAAGTACACTACAATTTTTGTAAAAAGTATTCAGATAACAATTAACTCAGTCCAAGTACACAACAATTTAAGACATGTTTACATTGAGATTCCTTACAAAGTACATTTGACTTATTTCACAAGAATAGGTACTGTTGGCTTGGAGATAGTGCCCAAGATTTGGTGTCTAGGGAGTTTAAAGGAAGCAAACAGATAATGCCTGTGGGTGTCAGGATTGGCCTGGCCCTAAAATAACACAGAAGTCACATAGGCTGTTGCAAAGCCCAAGTGATCTCACTCATAAGAGTAACTTTTATGCTCTAAACACAATGCTCAAAATTTCAGGGAAAGGGTCTTGGATAAGTAAAAGCATAAATGCTGGAAGATAAGGCAGAGCCTCAGCAGACAGGAAAGGATCAGCAGGTTGTAAAAGGACCTCATTCCGAGCCTTCCAGGAAGAGCAGCTGCACACCTCACTCCTCTGAAGAGATGAGCTGGGTGTTAAACTTCCTTGGCTTCTCCAGTGCTTACCTGTGTGCACAAGGCACTTTGGTTTCTAGTATTACTCAGCTGTTAAAAAAAGCATTATGAAATTTGCAAGCAAATGGATGGAAATAGAAAAAAAAAACCATCCTGAATAAGGAAACCCAGACCAGAAAAACAAACATAGTAATACTCACTTATACATATCTATTAACTGTAAAGGAAAGAATAATCATCTTACAATTCAAAGACCCAGAGAGGCTAAGTTACAAAGAGGGCTCAAAGGGTGGACATGTGACTCTTCCTGGGAAGGGGAAATAGAATAGACATTGCAGCTGCACATGTGGGGTGAGGGGTATGAGAGCAGGAGGGATCGTGTGGGGAGAAGATAGAGGTAGAGAGTACTGGGAGAGACAAATGGATTTGGGGAGCATCTCAGGGATGAACTAGAAACCTAGTGCAATGGTAACTCCCAGTAATCTATGAAGGTGACTCCTAGTAATGAGTGATCTGGAGCCTGAACTTGACATCTCCTATAACCAGGCAAGACTTCCAGTGAAGGGATTGGGACACCAACCCAGCCATAAAACCTTTGACCTACAATTTTTCTTACCTATAATAAGTGCTGGAGTAAAGGTGATGCAGAACTTCTGGGAGAACCAACCAGTGAGTATCCCATCTTGAGATCCTTGCCTCGAGAGATAGCCTACCCCTGACACTGCCTGGAGGGCCAGGAACTAGAAGCTAGATATCCCTTTTCTGGAGAGAAAGGGGGAGGAGTAGATGGGGGTCTCAGAGGGGAGGTCGGGGAGATGGACTGGGAGGAGAGAAGAAAGGAGAAACTGCACTAGGGATGTAAAAGAAATAAAATAAAATGGAGGGAAAAAAGAAAAGAAACTGTGCTCCTGAAAAATACTGAACAAGAATAAGAATCAGAAGAAATTACATGTCTCTAAGTTATAAGGAAGTAAGGCTTGCCCCCTTTTCTGATAGCCTTCCTTCCTTCCTTTCTTTTCTTTTATTTTTTTTTTGGCTTTTTGTTTGTTTAATCACTGTTTATTTATTGAACAACTACTTAGTGCTGACTCTGTAGTACTTACATTTCAAAGTTTGCTCATACATTTTATTTTGAATGTTTTAATTTGAGCTTTAAGATTGGACAGTAAGTTCATTTTGACATCATATTTTAATTTACATCATATATTGTGAAATGGTATTGTTTTATTATCATAGGGATGTTCCAAATTCCCAGCCTCCCTGTCCTCTGTGATTCATTAAATATGGGTGTAGGACTCGTATTTCATTGCTATGCAAAAACCCTTAAATCATTGTTTTTGTTATTGAAGCACACCTAAAACTTATGCAATACCAGAAAATAAAAGAAAGAGTGGGAGAGAGAAAATAAAGAAAAGCCACAAGGTATACAAATTCCTTCCTATAACATCTATATGTGGAGAACCTGAATTCTCTTTTGGAACATATAGACTAGAAGTCCTCCTGAGGTGTAAGAACTTTCCAAAGTGCAAGTAAAAGCATGAAATCATCAGCGATAGGGAGAGGAGAGTCGTATTAGCTGTAAGAAAAAAGAGGTCATTCATACCCTCCATGCCAGCCTCACTGTTAAAGTTACAACACACATCCTTTGACAGAACATCTAAGTAAGAAGCCGAGCCCTTGCCCAGTCTGTGGGTTGTGTCATACCTGGTGTCAAGCTGAGAACTTATACTACGTCCAGGTTTCTATGAATCCTCATGTCCTTCTCTCAAAAGTATGAGAACTGAATTGAGTCAGGGATCCTATCTTACTGTCCCATCTTGTGGTTCTCAGGCAGAACAATGTGGACAGCTAACTTAGTAAAGACTAGTGCCTCTGCCATGGCAGGGCAAGGAAGAAACCCTGAAAGGACCTGAGAGGTGATATAAATGTGGGTGAAAGGACATTGTCTTGTGTGGCAATGGAGCTGAAAGACTCTTGGTCATTCCAGCACACTGACAAATCCAGAAGTTACCCCAACTTCTGTATATCCCAGTGGCCCTGAGGACAAAGAGATTACTTCATCTCATCTCCTGAATATACCAGTTTTGCTACATTAAGTTAATGTGTGTGTGTGTGTGTGTGTGTGTGTGTGTGTGTGTGTGTGTGTGTGTGTGTGAGAAAATTTGTCTAGTGTATTCTGGCATATGAAATCTCAACATATCATAGTCTTCTGGGAATCATGTGTTCTGTTCCACATGTGTCTTATGTCTCAGGACTATTTTCTAGTCCGATGAGATTCTGTAACTCTGAGCTTGTCAAATTTGAATTTCTAAGAAATGTGTGAGCAGACAGGAAACCCCAGTTACTTGGTGCTGCTTTTACTGGTATCTAGGTCCGATTGGGGACTCCAGGAATCACCACAGAATTAAACCTAGAATTTAAAAAACTGATGTTGTGGTTCAAATGGGAAATGTCCCCCACAGGGGTACTTGTACTTGGGTCCCCAGACACAAAAAACAGGACGTGACAGTTCATGAGTACCATGAGTACGTGCACACGTGCGTGCACACACTTACATGTAGAGCAGTTAAGCATAACTATTAGAGAATACCTTTGAGAGGACCTTTGACTCAATAGAGAATATGGAAAGCAGATATTACTAATGTGCTTTGGATCTAAAATGTGTTATTTTTGAAAATATCTTTGTGTGGCTTTGTCTCAGACAGGTTTTTAGGGGGTAAGAGAATGGCTTAGAACATAAGTAGACAAAACCTAATAGACTGTACCCCCATGATCAAGCATCGTATTGTTCCATCTGATGCAGTAGCAAGATAAAGATGACTTGAGGGGATTTCCATCGTTGGTAGTACTGGCATTCTATGTGAACAGATTAGCCAAGGAACAAGCAGACAAGCTTAAACAACAATGCTTCAAGTGGATGTTGATGAGGCCTTAAGATGTCAGCAGTAGGCAGGATGGGAACACAACTCCATGGAATTTATGGCTTTGTTGAGAAAATGAAATTCAGGATGAGTCAATGTAAAACAGAGATTTTTTTTAAAAAATCACATTCTGTCTTAATATGTGTTCAATAATAAAACTTTTCTTAAGGATGTGGAGATATCTCAGTTGAGAAAATGCTTGTACAAGAATGAGGACCTGTATTTGATGCTCAGAACCCATATTTTTAAAAAGTTGGCCATGGTCATGTGTGCTTGTAATCCCAGCACTGGGGAGGCAGAGACAGGAGGATCCCTGGAGTTTGCTGACCAGCCAGGCTAGCCACATCTACCATCTTCAGGTCAGTGAGAGACCTTGTATTAGTAAACAAAGGTGAAGGCATCCAAAGATGACACCTAAGACTGACCTTTGGCCTCCACATGCACATGTACATGAACACACAGATACTCAGATATACACAGACCCATACCCACACCTACATAGACACACACACACACAGACCCACATAGGCACACACACACCCTCTCCCCATACACGTCTTCATCCTCTACATGTTGGAGGGAGAGAGAACCGCTTGTTGTTTCCCAGTTGTCCAGCTAGCTGAGACCCGGAATAGTCACACAGAAAATATATTAATTAAATCACTGCTTGGCCCATTAGTTTTAGCTTCTTATTGGCTAACTCTTATACTAATTTAACCCATTTCTATTAATCTGTATATTGCCACATGGCTGTGGCTTACTGAGTAAAGTTCCCAACGTCTATCTCCAGCAGCTCTAAGGCTTCTCTTTAACTCCTCCCTTATTTCTCCCAGCATACAGTCTAGTTTTCTCTGCCTACCTAAGTTCTGCCCTGCTATAGGTCTAAAGCAGTTTCTTTATTCATTAATGGTAATCACAGCATATAGAGGGAAATCCTACATCACCTCCCTTTTTCTGTTTAAATAAAAAGAAAGGTTTTAACTTTAACATAGTAAAATTACATATAACAAAATAGGTATCAAGGAAGAATTACAGTTAGAATATTTATATCTACTTTATCTTTTATCATATCTAAAGAAAACTATAACTGTAGCTATCTATCTATTCTTCAATTCCATCAAAGACTCCAGAAGGATATAATATTACCTAAGTAAACAGAAAGTACATTGTAAGCAAATTCCAAAACTCTAGAATTGACATAGACATCTCACTGCCTGAACAGTCACCCAAAGTTCTTCTGTAACATTGGGGCATCCAATCTTCAGTCCTCAGGCCCATGGTATCCAGAAGACTTTTCCATGAAGCAGGAAATTTCAAAGACAGTTCCACCTATACTGGCAGTTTGTCCATCACAATTTTTGTGAGTCCTGCAGAATGCCTAGCAGACTCTTTCATGAAGCAGGAGCCCCGAAGGATCATCTCACCTTTAGGCAAGTTTAGCAGTCATTTCTCTGTGGGTCCTGAATGTCCAGTTGATCAAGCAGTCCAGGCAAGAGCAATTTCTTGCCCAAATGGCTAACCAACTCCATAAGGAACCTCTTCAATGCCCATCTTTCTCTTGAAGCAATTGGTGCTTCCAGGAGCAGATGTTTCTCACTATCATGAAAATCTTAAGCTCCTAAAACATTTTAAATGCCATATTGCATAGTCTTTGAAAGGTTAGAAGAATGCCTATCCATCTGAAATACATCTCTGTACATCTAGAAAACCTAACTGACAAGGCTACAAGCTTGACTATTATAGATGATTATCTATTACCCTATATTTCTTAATTATACATTACATTTTAAAATGAGCTGCACAAACACAATAACTTAATCAAGATTAAAAATAAACATATAACAAAATTGACCTTAAATTTGTATCAATAAACCAAGTCCATACCAATGCAAATCTCTATAGCATACCCCTCTTTAAATGTAAACAAACATTTATAGACAATATTTGGGAATATGGGTGTAGTTTTCTCCACACTGCTTCCTGCTGATTGGTGGCACTGTTAATTAGGTCTTTTACGGTGTATCCTGTGTGCTAGGTTTATCGCAGTCACCAGTTAGGTGAAGTGACTTTTTGAGGGTGTTCACAGTGACCTTTTAGGGGGTCGTGGTCTATCAAACCATATTAGTCTGGAAACAATCCACAGGTTTTTACCCTCTGTGGAAACAAAAGAAGAACCTCTTTTCCAAAGCAACATATCCTTAGATCCATATTTTGAATTCAAGATACCTTTAAAATATATAGGTTGGTTTAGCTTAGCAGTCCATACAATAAAATGTCTCTCTGTGCTTAGCTTCCTTACAGTCAAAATTCAAAGAAAACACAATAATATACATAGTTCAGACTCTCTGTGCATAGTCCATCTTTACATGGCTTATTTTTATTTTACCCCTTTTAATCTATGACCATCTTTACTGTCTCTTTAAAGACACTTTTTAAATGATTTACTTCTTTTCCAACTCTCTATACTCTTTTTTTTCTCTCTCCGAAGCCTATGTACATTTATCCACTCTGACTTGTTCTACCATCTTCAGGTCAATGAGAGACCTTGTATTAGTAAACAAAGATGAAAGCAACCAAGGAATGACACGTAAGATTGACTTTTGACCTCCACATGCACATGTATATGAACACATAGACACTCAGATATACACAGACACATGCCCGCACCTACACAGACACAGACACACACACACACACACACACGGACTCACATAAACACACACACACACTCCCCCCATACACATCATCACCCTTTATATCTGTAGGAGTGATGTTTCCTGGACTGAGAAACAGAGATTTTTTAAAGGCTATTTTTTCACAAGATTAAAGAGGTTAGAGGCAAGAGAAGGGCTAGGGAAATAAGAGTGGGTATGAGTTTCTCAAGAGAATCACTTCCTAACTGCACCTTTACAGGATTGAGTGTTGGTGGCTCATCAAGTTACATCTGCCAAAGTTGCTAAGAAATATCTCATATTTTATTCTGTTTTATTGAAAATAGTTTTTTCATACTATATCTTCTAATTATGGTTCCAGCTCCTCCCAGAACCTTATTTTCTAACACTGAAGTAATATTCTCTTGTAAACAAAACTATAAAGCAGATTTACGAGGATTATCATTTAGCCTTAGGAGAAGGGCGTGCTACAAAATCAAGATTTCCACATCATTTGGCTTGAAGTAAACGTAATTTACTGTCCTTTACATCGTTGGTTGAGATGTCTTTCTTTAGTAGTGTATCATGTGGCCCCAAGTGCTTATTGTCTTTGCCAAGATGCCTCTTGGAACACATGTGCTGTCTCTCTCCATGAACCATTTGGGCTTTTTTCGGTGGCTTCTAAAGTTTCCTGTCTCTCTCAGCAGAGCAAGCTAAATGCATCGTCCCCTCCCCCATCTCCCAAGTTTTCTTTCAGTGTCATCATAATCTCTCTGTCTTTCCATCTTGCTATACGACTACTTCTTTGTATTCTATGTGTCTGTTAGGAATTTTATAATATCAGAGTAGGGTATCAGTCTGATAAAATGTCCCTGTTTGCCTACTTCTCATACTGGGTCACCTTGCCCAGCCTTAATACATGAAGAGGTGCTTAGTCTTACTGCAACTTGATGTGCCGTGTTTTTTTTTGTTTTGTTTTGGGTTTTTTTTTTTTTTTGATATTCATGAGAGATCTACCCTTTCCTAAAAAGAAATGGAGGAAGAGTAGATTGGGGGGTGGGAACAGAGGAGACATCCAGGAACTTGTAACTCCAAAAAGAGACCTAGCACTCGTATGTGGTAAAACTGTTGGAAAGAGGGAGAGTGTCTCATCAGGAACACGCTTTTAAAAATTCATTAATTATTCTTCTCTCATATATTACATCCCAACTGCAGTTTCCCCTTCCTCCCCTCCTCCCAGTTCCTCCCTTTCACCTCCTCTCTTCCTCAGATCCACTCCTCCTCTGTTTTCCTTCAGAAAAGAGCAGGCCTCCCAGGGATATCAACCAAACATGGCAAAACAGATTGCAATAAAACTAGGCACATCCCCAATTATCAAGGCTGGATGAGGCAACCCAGTACGAGAAAAAAAATGGATGCAAAAGTAGTCAAAAAAGTCAGAGGCGTCCCCCACTCCCACTGTTAGGAGTCCAAAACGAACACCAAGCTACACAATCATAACATATATGCAGAGGGCCTAGGTCAGACCAATACAGGCTCCCTGATCATCACTTCTGTCTCTGTGAGCCAAAGTTAGTTGATATTGTGGGCTGTGTTCTTGTGGTGTGCTTGCCCCTCTGGCTCCCATAGTCCTTCCTCCACCCTCTTCCTCAGGAATACCCTAGCTCTGTCTAATGTTTTACTGCCTAATGTTTCTCTGCATCTTTTCCTATCAGTTGCTGGATGAAGCCTCTCTCATGATGATTACGCTAGGCTCCAGTCTATGAGTACAACAGAGTATCCTTAGAAACCATTCCACTGGCTTTTCTTTTGCAGTCATGTTTGGCTCTGTCTCAGGTCTCTGGGCTATCTAAACTCTGGTTCCTTATTGCACGAATAATAAAACCCAGAGACAAATGTTGGGGTTCAACCTGAAGATCAGAGAAGCAAAATCAGCCAAGCAGCTGGAGAACTTTTTCTTCTTTGAAAACTTCAGACTGAAAGAGAGTGGGTTCCTGTCTCATCCTGTCTTTTATTCCTTTCTAAGGATGGGATTAACCACTGCTCAGCCTCTATTGTTAACTAGTGTAGCTGCTGGGATTAAAGGTGTGTGCAACCACTTCCTGGACTGTAAGACTGACTAGTGTGACTACTTTGCATTGACCCTCAGGCAAGTTTTCTTTATTAAAATACAAATAATAAACCACTATAGTTCCTGGCCCTCCAGGCAGTGTCAAGTGTGGGCTCCCTCTTCTGGCTTGGGTTTCGTGTTAGATTAGTCATTGTTTGGCTACTCCCACAAATTCTGCCCCACCTTTATCCCCAGCCCATCTTGCAGGCAGGACAAACTGTAGGTAGGAGGTTTTGTGGCTGGGTTGGTGTCCCAGTCCCTCTACTGGGAGACTTGCCTGTTTACAGAAGAGGAACAGTTCAGGTCCTCCGTATCCCCCATTACTTGGAGTCTTTACTAGGGTCACCCTTTTCTGGGAGTTTTCATTATACTAGGTTTCATTATTCCAGAAATGCCCCCAATTCCAGCCCTCTCTCCCAGTACTCCCTCCATCCTCCCTCCCACCTGATACCTTCTGTTTCCATCCTCACCTGCCCCCAGTCCATCCACAAAATCAATTCAAATTCCCCTTCTCAGGATGATCCATGAGTCCTCCCCTCCAACTCGCCTTGTTACTTAGCTTCTCTGAGTCTGTATATTGTTCCACAATTATCCTTTACTTTACAGCTAATATCTATTTAAAAGTGAGTTCATACCATGGATCTTTCTGGATCTGGGCTACCTCACTCAGAATGATTTTTTTCTACTTCCATCCATTTGCCTGCAAATTTCATGGTGTTATTTTTTGACAGATGAGTAATACTCCATTGTGTAAATGTATCACATTTTTTATCCATTCTTCATTGAGAAACACCTAGTTTTTTTTCTGTATTCTGACTATTATGAATAAAGCTGCTATGAACATAGTTGAGCAAGTGTTCTTGTGGTGGGATGGAGCATCCTTTGGGTATATGCCTAGGAGTTGTATTGCTGGGTCTTGAGGTAGATCAATTCCTGATAGTCTGAGAAACCACTATATTGGTTTTCAAAGTGTTTGTAGCAGTTTGCACTTACATTGACAATGGAGGAGTATTCCCTGTCCTTCACACCCTTGCCAGCATGAGCTGTCACTTGTGTTTTTTATCTTAGCCATGCTGACAGGTGGAAGATAAAATCTCAGAGTCATTTTGATTTGCATTTCCCTGATTGCTAAGAATGTTGAACATCTCTTTAAGCATTTCTCGGCCATTTGAGATTCCTCTGTTGAGAATTCTCTGTTTAGATCTGTACCCCATTTTTAACTGGATTATTTGGTTTATTGATATCTAGTTTCTTGAGTTCTTTATATATTTTGGATACTAGCCCTCTGTCAGATGTGGAGTTGGTGAAAATATTTTCCCACTCTGTGGTCTGTCATTTTGTCCTATTGATGGTGATTGATGGTGTTCTTCGCCTTATGAGAAGCTTTTCAGTTGCATGAGATTTCATGTATTAATTGTCTATTTTAGTGCCTTTGCTGTTTGTTGGTGTTCTTTCTGTTCAGGAAGTTGTCTCCTCTGCCAATGTGTTTAAGACTATTCTCCACTTTCTCTTCTATCAGGATCAGTGTATCTGGCTTCATGTTGAGGCCTTTGATTCACTTGGACTTGAGTTTTGTGTACAGTGATAGATATAAATCTATTTGCATTCTTCTATATGCCAATATCCAGTTAGACTAGAACCATGTATTAAAGATGCTTTCTTTGTTCCATTGTTTATTTCTGGCTTTTTTTTTAATCAAGTAGCAGGTATCCATAGGTGTGTGGATTTATGTCTGGGTCTTTGATTATATTCCATTGATCAACCTGTCTGTTTTTAATGCAAATGCCATTCAGTTTTTATTACTATACTCTGTAATACAGCTTAAAATGAGAGATGGTAATTCTTTGATTGTACATGATTGTTTTAGATATCCTGGGTTTTTTGTTTTTCCATATGACATTGACTATTATTCTTTCAATGTCTGTAAATAATTGTGTTGGAATTTTGTTGTTTCTGTATAGTAGGGCTACTGATTTTTAGGAACACAGTTTCTAAAGGGCAGAACCTCGTAAGTTTTAATTGAACCAAACTAAAACTGTTATGTCCAAGTTAGTCATCCCCAAATGAATTCATGGAGCCCAGATTCCAAAGCAAACTACATGAGGGTCTTTAATATACAAAATTAAGTTTGGACCACACTTCCAGTGATGTGGGATTCCCCTCTGTATGCTGTAAATATCATTGATTAATAAAGGCCTGCTTTGGGCCTATAGCAGAGCTATAGGGAAATGGAGCTAGGTGGGGAAAACTAAACAAAATGTGGGGAGAAAGGTGGAGGAGTTAGAGAGAAGCCATGTAGCCCCACCAGAGACGGATGCCAGAACTTTAGCCGGTAAGCCACAGCCACGTGGCAATACACAGATTAATAGAAATGGGTTAAATTAATATGTAAGAGTTAGCCAATAAGAAGCTAGAGCTAATGGGCCAAACTGTATTTAAATAATACAGTTTCTGCGTGATTATTTTGGGGCAAGGTGGCCAGGAACAAACAAGCAGCCAGCCCCTTACAACATTCCAGCACACCAACACAGTGGGTGAGGAAAGTGCAATGGCGAGCCCTGGGAAGGGGGAGTTTATAAAGGGGAAAAGCCATCATCAGGAGAGTTCATGTCCTGTTGTCTTGGGACTGGGTAAGGAGGGCATAGGGTAAGGTAGTTTCTGAAACCATTGGCCAGTTTGGGGGCATGAAAACCCTAACAAAGAGCCATTAATAACTGACAAGGTATCTTCAAGGACAGGATGCCTCCTAGGAACATCTGGACCCCATTAAATTGTATGGCCCTGCTCCCTAGCTCTTTAATTGACTATCTTCTGGGTATCTGTTCAAATTCTGCTATTGCAGCACATTTCTAGAGCTGAGATCGGCCCCCATTCATTATATGGCTTAAGATGAAGCCCCTCCTTTTAAATGGAGTTTGCAAAATCAGGTCCTCACAAGACAAATGAAAATCATCTTTTATTCGACGACATCTAGCATAAAACCTGAGAACAATATGCAGCTATAATTCAACAGTATGCAAATTATACACATAACTGGGGGTATTCTAAAAAAGGAAATCATCACTGTTTCTTGTGGAGGCACCTTTTTAAAATGTTTGTATTTTAAAGCATGTTATAAGGAAACAGAAGATAAAATGTGGCTTTCAAATACATCTAGCCTGATGACTAATTAAAGTCATCAGAAGAGACTATGATCGTGTTTACACTAAGCAGGAGAATCTATGGTGGTGGCAAACCTTAATAAAGTTGAGGTCAGTGGCACTTTACCGTCAAAGGCATATCAGCCCATCTGTTGCTAAAGGATGTCTTTTGCTGAAGCCACTACCTTACTAAACAATGGCAGCCCAACTGGAACTCCACAGAAATTGTGGTCTGAATTTCAGTCCCTTCTTGTCCTTTTAGAAAGGGGTTTTTGTTCGTCGTCCAGGCTGCTCAACTGCTGGTGACAGCTTTAGAGAAAGCCAGAGGTGCATATGTCAGCACTCAAGAGACAGAGGCAAGTGGATGTCTGTGAATTCAAACCCACCCTGGCCTACAAAGCAAATTCTAGGACAGCCAGGGCTACGTAGGGAGGCCCTGTCTCAAAAAAAAAAAAAGTTTTAAAGTTCAGAAGTACCTTCTCCTCTTTGTTTTCATGATTTAACAGAAACTCATATAGAAGTCTGAAGAAAATAGAGATTTTAATTTTTGGCACTGGAAGATCTTCAGTTTTCTCTTGCCTGACGTTCAGAGGACTCTCCACTACTCTCATGTGTGACAGGGGAGTAATAAGTAGAAATCTAGTAGAGTCACTATATCCAGGGAAAACATTAGGGGGGAATAGCTGTTTTTTCACTGTATCTAGGGTAAACATCAGAATGAATAGTTGTTTTTTAGAAGTACTTAGACCTTGAAGAAATCATGGTGGGAAACAAAGATTGTTTTCTGTAATTTTTAGAGTTGTTTTTCTGAAGCAGCTTTACAGTTTTGCAGGGCTTTGCTCAAGAGACTATCCTGGCACACCTGGATACCATGGATTGTTGGGTACTGCAAACAGTGCATAAAAAGGACTAAAGAGGAAGAGGGTGTGATGTAGATTATCGGGGGCTTTGCTTTGAGGAACTTCTACCCCCCCCCAAAAAAAAAGTGTGTAACAATCAATAAATAAGCCATTGCACTGCTGTTTGAAGTTCAGGTCACAGAAACTGTTCCTCCCTGCTGCAAGAGGGCCTAAAATTCATCTCGGAGTGAGCTTCTTTCTTTGATTGTCTGTGCAATACAGAATACAGAAAACTAAGAACTATGCAACGCTTTTCTTGTGCATTACGATCACAGGGACATTTGAACTGTGACCATAAACAAGATATGAATTCCAGAAATACACAGCACTATGGAACTAAAAACTCCAGGAATAGAATATAAAATTATAGAAATATAGAAGTACAAATTTGCAACCTAAAGGAAATGGGAACTGACAGTCACCAGCCCCATCAACAACAGGGATTAACTTTTAACAATGGGTGTCTTTGTTTTACAATGGGACCCACAGCTCTGTCTGCCACCAAAGGTTTAGTTTTTAATATGGCTCTCAAGGGTTAGTGTTTTTTACAACCCCCCTGCCACTTACAACTGGCAACTGCCACGGTGAACTACACATTAGCTTTTAATAGCGGGTTGAAGGTGACTTTCAGTTTGCATTGTTCTGTGTATTCTTCAGAGCTTTGGGAAACCAACAATGTCTGGGGAATGCAGTTTCGGGAAACACCGTTAGAGGTGCTCGGAAGAAACAACAGATTAATAAAAACACTAATTTAGCCAAAAACCTTGTCAGTGGAAATTGTAAAAAGCAATTTATATCTGTTTTACCTCGAGATTGTAAAAATTCTTTTGGTCTAATGTTTACTTCTTTCTCTAAAAGGAGAGCTTGGAAACCACCCCAATTGCCACAGTTTCAGACACCTAAACCCTGACTCTGGCCCCAGCTTGAAGCTTTTGTGACCCATCGTGATTTTCTTTTGATTTATTTATTTTTTTAATTTTTTTGGAATAAAACTTGCTTCTGGTTTAATAGACTACAGTCTGTCCCCATTTTTGCGCACTCTCGGTCCTATCTCGGTCCTAGCAGAACTAGATTAGGTAAAACAGATCTTCAAAATCAGTCTCCTCTTATGAGGAAATTCACCAGGTCCCCTGCATCCTGATCTTTACCTTCTGTCTCCCTTTCGAAGTTCTTCGCGCTCTGCCAAAACCTCACAGCTTCACTGTTCTCCGAGTTCCGCTGAAACTTGCGCAGACTTCATCCAATCTGTTGCACTAGCCCCAGCCAGAAACTGAACTAATTCTGGTACATCACGGTGGCTCAGCAGACATTTTATCAACGACATGTTCGGAAACCTGCCAGCTCATTCCACTCACTCACAAACAGAGGCTAACTCTTCAGTCCTTTCCAACTAAGCTCTAACTTCTCCAATATAAAGAACAGCAGAGTATTATCAGTAACATCTGTTACTGCAACAGCCAAGGAAAACTGGTCAAAAAATGTTTGCCCTGATTAAAACTGACTATTCCTTCAGTTGTCCTCAGCACTTCAAGCCACTATCTTCATGAAAGGCCAATTAATACTGTGCAACAAGTTAAAGCCTGGGAGGCACTGTTGCCATATTTAAAAGCCACTTACAGTTCTTACAATGAGCAACTTCAATACTGGTCATATGTAAAAGATTAATTAGTTAATTGATTCACTTCATTCCTGAAGACTCTTATGGACCTTTTTTTTTTAATCCAGGAAAGATTACTGAAAATTAATCGTTAACATAGACCTTACTGAGTTCCTATTCCTTGACTCTGCTGTACTGGCTGCTGCTTTAAAGCTACTAAGCTCAGGCAAATTCGAATACTTTTTACCAGGTTCTAAATGTCTCTGGTGGCTCTAGATTTTAAACATGCAGGAATGGCCTCGTTCAATACTGTGGATGACAATGAAAAAGAACTGGAAATGATTGATTATTGCTAGCAAATTTCCTGAACTAAGGTTAGGTTATACATGTATTTTTCATTACGGTATGTTTTATTTTCAATTGATACAGAAAAGTACAGAGCTGATAAAATGGGTAAAAATCTAGTAAGTATCATATGACTTGGATTTGGGTATCTCTATTTTGTTCTTTAAAAATGGGATGAAAGAAATAAATACTTCTTGGAACACCTGGATATAATGGAACAATATTTCTCTAATAGTAGAGAGGGTGTTTAGAAAATATTCTGAGCCATAAGTATACTGAAATGTGAGATGCAATAAATACATAATAAAATTTCCAAACAGATACATATGACCTGTGAGATGCCATAATCAAAATTATAGCATGGGTTCCATGGAGCAATAGCTAAATTATTGCTCTGGAAGTCTCATGGTAAATGAAGGTGCTATGCAGGCCACCAAGGGCGAGGAGCAATCAATAGTCCTACCCAACTGTAAAGCCTACAAACACAACAATGGTCAGCTGGCAAGATATCAGAAATCATGCAACAGTGGCACTTTTTTTTTATCTTGGGCATTAAGTAGTAGCTGTCTACTGGGACATAAGACTCACAGTGTATCCTTCAAGACCTGCTGGTACTATGTTCATGCCTGGTGCTGCATACCTAGTCAACTATCCATGGCTAAGGAGATCACAGACCATAGAGAAGACTCTCCTTCTGTCATTTTCCTGAACTGACATAATTTCTAGTGGTAGTATAAATACTTATACCCTCAGATAAATGACGCTCTCACCTCCCGTTTACAAAGCATCTTTCCAAAATAGATGGAAACTATTTTTTTTCATTCAAAAAATTTACATTTCTTCCCCTTCTCCCAGTCCCCTCCCATTCCCCCAACCCCACCTCCCCCTCCCCTAGATGGAAACTATAGCAGAGATCCACAACCGGTGAAAACAGAGAGAATTTTAGGGGTGATCATGGGGTATTCATCCCCAACTGATACATCTACAATGCAACCCCTACATCTCAGGCACACAAGAAATCATGGGAGAGGAGGTAGAACTATTAAGAGCCAGAGAATCAGGAGGCCAGCTATGAGATAGTATCTTCTAGACACGGCAAGAAAATTGCTGTACATGTGAAATCTCTAAAGTGGTTTCCTAAGCAAGACTTAAATAAAAGCAGCACTGTAAGTGTTACAGCTCAGAAGGGAAACACTTCCCCAACAGAAATGCTGCAACTCTGAAGGGAAAGGCTATCGTGATGGAGACACTGCAACTCTGAGGGGGAAGGTTTCCCAGGGAAGTGTTACAGCTCTAAGAGGGAGTGTTTCCCCGGTGCAAGTATTAAAACACTGAGGGGAAAGGTATTCTGGCAGTCAGGAGCCAAGAAATACCACAAAGCCACACTGCACAACAAACCTCACACAGAGATTTATTGGGAAAGACACAAGAGGATGATTGCCTTTGCTCAGGCAAGAATCAGCAGCTAACTGAATAGAAGGCAGGCTTTATATAGGTTTTCTGGAGATGGGGACCCAGGGCTTTCTAGGGTGTCCTTGGATTGGAGAGATTATGTAGTCTGATCTTTGGGAAAGCTCAGGAATTTGTGGGTTTTTATGCTCAGTGACAGATGGGATTTTGTGCTCAGAGATTGGTGGGTTTTCATGTTCAGAGACTGGTGGGTTTTCCTAAGTTTTTTTCACCTAGAAGGAAGCTCAGGGCTTTTACTCTACAAACATCACTTGACATGCAAATATGGACAGGAAATTTTACAAGGCCCCACCCATACATGAAGAGATACAGGCAATCAATGACTTCAAAAAAGAGAATCTGATTTCTCCTGGAATGAGCTGCCTGACAAGTTATCTATTCCTAAGTGTTCAACCCTGTACATAGGAATAGTGTGAAGCAAATTCGGTAGATGGTCAAGCAGCAGTTAGTGGTGAAGTAAATACAATACTTATGAAGGAAATTCTCAAAAAAAATTTAAATTTTTAGCCAAAATCTAACGAAGACACAGAGTTAGTGGTAGCACAGGGAATAGTTTATTTAATCATAGATTTAAATGCAAGGCCTGTGTCAACAATAAAGCCCAAAAAAGCATCGAGTAAGAAGTATGAAGTGGGCCCACAACTAGAAAGTGGGAAGCTGGTTCATCAGAATCAAGCTTATAGAACACAGTGCTCAGAAGTACCTATTGCATCCTAGTGAGATGTGTCTAATATGGTAGTCACTGGCTTCATATACATTCACTACTATTGGCTGCCATGTTGAATATTGTATTTATAAGCACTATAGTTATAGAACATTTCAATCATTGTTGTAGTTATATCAGATGGCGAAGCCTAGTAATTAACTAGCAAGCCTGTTGAGATTTGGCAATAGTTATATAATGATAGGAATGATGATAGCACCTTTTCATTCCTTATCTTTTAAGCTGCACTTTAATTTATAATTGTAGGGAGTCTTGCACAAACTCCCAAATTTCTTTTTTCTTCTACTATTTCCATTTATTGTACTGTTTTAATCATCTGTTTCTCTGATTTAGTTCTAAATATAAAGCTAAAAGTTTATGATGGGTAGGGTCTCTATCACACTATTTTTTATAGCAAAGAGAAAACACTGTAGGCTGAACAAGAAGAAAGTAACATTCATTGGGCTCTTAACATTCATTGGGCTCAGCATACAAAATATAGAAGACTCTCTTTAGATAATATTTCTGCAATCTTTAAACAGAATTGTTAAGTTCTTCTGTTTGAGCAATTGACCTGAAGTCATGTAACTAATAGGCAGCAGTTCTAGGCATATAGGTACAATTGATATCTATTATAAACTTTAACAGGATTCTTGCTTTAAGAATATCATTCAGTTTTAAAAACCTATCTTAGAGTAGAGTCACTGTCAAACTACACAGATCCTCAAGTTTAATGATATTCATATAAATTAGTAAGGAAAATGGCTCCAGGCTTGCAAAGCGCTGTAACTCGAGTATGTGCACAGGGACATAAATGAAGTTCTTACTGAATATGGGGGAACTAATCATTCAGCCAAGAAAAGAGCACATGTGA
Source organism: Ondatra zibethicus (assembly GCA_004026605.1). Taxonomy (NCBI): domain Eukaryota; kingdom Metazoa; phylum Chordata; class Mammalia; order Rodentia; family Cricetidae; genus Ondatra; species Ondatra zibethicus. Next base: position 30,665 of record PVIU01013244.1, on the reverse strand, counting down.
AGATAAAAAGGTTCCCTGATAGAAGATGATGGGTAGTTCAGAACATAGCACAGAAAACAGAGCTATTACAACTTACAGCAGCATGAATATATTTCTGAGAATTTTCAGTTTTCAGTTCAACCTTACGAATCTTTGATGATCATATATCAAGGAATGGAGCTTTAATGAATCACAATCGCTAATTCAGCAGGCAATACCAGGATAATTAACTCCAGTGATAATGTAGATGAATGAGTGAGTAATGCCAACAAAAGTACATGGTAAGAAGAATACTGTTGGTATGACCTCTCAGATCCCATCCTCTACTTACTGTTGGGTTATATAGAACTCAACTGTAATTAATGAAAACTACTTTTAAAACATAAATTAAAATACGGAGCACAGCACCAAAGATCATTTTAAAATACTACGTGATTAAGATAATCTGAATCAAAAGAACCCTTGGATCTTGCCATTCGTTACTGACCTCTACATCAACCACCCTTTTGTTTCACAAGTTTAAATACTTCTCCCCAACTCACAGAAACATGCATTATTTTTTTATTAATTTTATTGATTTTTATTGAGCTCTACATTTTTCTCTGCTCCCCTCCCTGCCTCTCCCCTCCCCTTCAACCCTCTCCCAAGGTCACCATGTGCCCAATTTACTCAAGAGATCTTGTCTTTTTCTATGTCCCACGTAGTTTAGATCCATGTATGTCTCTCTTAGTGTCCTCATTGTTGTCTAGGTTCTCTGGGATTGTGATTTGTAGGCTGGTTTTCTTTGCTTTATGTTTAAAAACCACCTATGAGTGAGTACATCTGATAATTGTCTTTCTGGGTCTGGGTTACCTCACTCAAAACGATGTTTTCTAGCTCCATCCATTTGCCTACAAAATTCAAGATGTCGTTAATTTTTTCTGCTGTGTAGTACTTCATTGTATAAATGTACCACATTTTCCTTATCTGTTCTTCAGTCGAGGGGCATTTAGGTTGTTTCCAGGTTCTGGCTATGACAATGCTGCTATAAACATAGTTGAGCACATGTCCTTGTGGCACGATTGAGCATCCTTTGGATATATACCCAAAAGTGGTATTACTGGGTCTTGGGAAGGTTGTTTCCTAATTTTCTGAGAAATTGCCACACTGATATCCAAAGAGACTGTACCAGCTTGCACTCCTACCAGCAATGCAGGAGCGTTCCCTTTACCCCACAACCTCTCCAGCATAAGTTGTCATCAGTGGTTTTGATCTAGGCCATTCATACAGGTGTAAGATGGAATCTCAGAGTTGTTTTGATTTGCATTTGTCTGATGACTAAGGATGTTGAGACTTTCCTTACGTGTCTTTCAGCCATTTTGGGTTCCTCTGTTGAGAGTTTTCTGTTTAGGTGTGTACTCCATTTTTATTGGATTATTTGTTTTTTTAATGACCAATTTCTTGAGATTTTTGTATATTATGGAGATCAGACTTCTTTCTGTTGTTGGATTTAGTGAAGATCTTTTCCCATTCTGTAGGCTGTCGTTTTGTCTTGTTGACCGTGTCCTTTGCTTTACAGAAGCTTTTCAGTTTCAGGAGGTCCCATTTATTAATTGTTTCTCTCAGTGTCTGTGCTACTGGGATTATATTTAGGAAGTGGTCTCCTGTGCCAATGTGTTCAAGTGTACTTCCCACTTTCTCTTCTATAAGGTTCAATGTGGCTGGCTTTACGTTGAGGTCTTTGATCCATTTGGATGTGAGTTTTGTGCATGGTGATAAATATAGGTCTATTTTCATTCTTCTACATGTTGATATCCAGTTATGCCAGCACCACTTGTTAAATATGCTTTCTTCTTTCCATTTGATATTTTTTGCTTCTTTGTCAAAAATCATGTGTTCAAAGGTGTGTGGATTAATATCTGGGTTTTCAATTCAGTTCCATTGGTCCTCCTATCTGTTCTTATGCCAATACCAGGCTGCTTCTTTTATATATGAGGGTGCCCTTGCATTTGGGGCATAGATATTCAGTATTGAGATTTCCTCTTGATGAATTTTTCCTGTGGCTAATATGAAATGTCCTTGTCTTTTATTTTTTGATTGATTTTATTTGAAGTCTATTTTGTTAGATATGAGGATAGTTCCTCCAGCTTGTTTCTTAGGTCCATGTGATTGGAAAAATTTTCCCAACTCTTTACTCTGATACTCTGAAGCGATGTCTGTCTTTGAGGTTGAGGTGTGCTTCTTGTATGCAGAAGGATGGATTCTGTTTTCGTGTCCAATCTGTTAGCCTGTGTCTTTTTATAGGTGAGTTGAGTCCATTTATATTAAGGGATATTAATGACAAGTGATTGCTATCTCCTGTTAATTTAGTTTTCATTGTTGGTGATGTTAATTTGTGTGTTTTTCCCTTCTTTGGGAATTGCTGTTATGAGACCATCAATTGTCTGTGAAACATCCTTCTCATTGGTCATCATGTGAGATACAAATTCCTGAAAGAGGCTCATCATCCCCAAACCTGGGTTCTGCTGATAACATGAAAACAAAATAAAATAATAAAACTCTAAAATAATCTTCCCTAGTAAATTAATAACTATAGCTTGTAAGAGAAATGAATTGTTCATCAGCTTGTGAACATCTAAAGAAATAATAAAAAACAGAATCTGAACAAACAAAAGTCTTTCCTAATAAGTCATAATCTATGCCCAACATAGATATTTTTTAAAATAATATGTTGAGATTTGAAACTGTCTTGACCACTACAGGCTAATGCTTTGAAAACTCAGTATAGAGCTTATGGTGTTATTTTGACAACTATGTATTCTTTAGCAGGTAAAACTTGGCAGGTGGATCACTAGGAGTGGACCTTTGAAGATAACATGTACTTCAGTTCCTCTGTCCTGTCCATCATCATGAAAACAAGAATTTTCCACATGCTCCCAAAAGCCATGAAATCTACCATGTCTTACCCACCATAAAAACTGCAATACCTCTGAAATCATAAGCCAATATGTACCTTTCATCTCTTAGTTGTCGACTATATTAATGCAGTGAAAGTAAAATAATTAATAAAATATTTGCATGTGTACTGGTTAGTTTTTATCAGCTTGACACAAACTAGAATCATATGGGAAAAGGAAGACCTGCACCATTGGTCCATGAGAAATTATATGGAGCATTTTCTCAAATGTTGATTGATGTAGAAGGACCCAGCCTGCTATGGGCAGTGCCAGCTCTGAGCATGTGGTTCTAGGGTATATAAAGAAGCAGACTGAGCAACTCACAGAAGAGCAAGCTAATAAGCAACATTCCTCTATGGATTTGTTTCAGTTTCTGCCCCCAAGTTCTGGCCTTGAGATCCTGCCCTGATTTACCCTCAGTGAAGGACTATTACATGGAGATGTAACCCAAAAAATCTTCTTCGCTATAGCAATAAGACAACCAAAGGAGATAAAGGGGATTCAAATTGGAAAGGAAGAAGTCAAACTTTCATTATTTGCAGATGATATGATAGTATATATAAGTGACCCCAAAAACTCTACCAGGGAACTCCTACAGCTGATAAATACCTTCAGTAATGTGGCAGAATATAAGATTAACTAAAAAAAAAATCAGTAGCCCTCCTGTATACAAATGATAAAGAAGCTGGGAAAGAAATCAGAAAAACATCATTTTTCACAATAGCCACAAATAACATAAAATATCCTAGGGTAGCAGTAACCAAAGAAGTGAAAGATCTATTCAACAAGAATTTTAAGTCTTTGAAGAAAGAAATTGAAGAAGATACCAGAAAACTGAAAGATCTCCCATACTCTTGGATAAGTAGGATCAACATAATAAAAATGGCAGTCCTACAGAAAGCAATTCATAAATTCAGTGCAATCCCCATCAAAATTCCAACACAATTCTTCACAGAACTTGAAATAACAATAATCAACTTCATATGGAAAAACAAAAATACCTAAAAAAGCCAAAACAATCCTGTTCAATAAAGGAACTTCTGGAGGCATCACCATTCCTGACATCAAGCTCTATTACAGAGCTATAGTAATGAATACAGCATGGTACTGGCATAAAAACAGAGAGGTTGACCAATGGAATCAAATCAAAGACCTAGATATTAATCCACACACCTAAGAACAATTGATTCTTGGTAGAGAAGCTAAAATTATACAATGGAAAAAAGAAAGCATCTTCAACAAATGGTGCTGGCATAACTGGATGTCAAGATGTAGAAGGATGAAAATAGATCCATATCTATCGCCATGCACCAAACTCAAGACCAAAATGTATTAAAGACCTCAATATAAATTCAACCACACTGAACCTCATAGAGGAGAAAGTGGGAAGTAGCTTTCAATGTGTGGGCACAGGAGACCACTTCCTAAATATAACCCCAGAAGCACAAACACTGAGAGCAACAATAAATAAATGGAACCTCCTGAAACTGAGAAGCTTCTGTAAAGCAAAGGAAAGAGCCAATAAGACAAAAAGGATGCCTACTGAATGGGAAAAGATCTTCACCAACCCCACATCAGACAAAGGACTGATCTCCAAAATATATGAAGATCTCAAGACATTAGACATCAAAATTCTAAATAACCCAATTAAAAAATAGGGTACAGAACTAAACTGAGAATTCTCAACAGAAGAATCTCAAATGGTCAAAAGACACTTAAGGAAATGTTCAACATCCTTAGCCATCAGGGAAATGCAAATCAAAACAACTCTGAGATTCCACCTGTCAAAATGACTAACATCAAAAACATCAATGATAACTTATGCTGGGAAGGATGTGGAGTAAGGGGAAACACTCATCCATTGCTGGTGGAAATGTAAACTTGTACAACCACTTTGGAAATTAGTATGGTGGTTTCTCAAAAAATTGGGAATCAACTTACCTCAGGATCCAACAATACCACTCTTGGGCATATAGCCAAAAGATGTTCAATCATACTACAAAGACATTTGTTCAACTATGTTTATAGCAGCATTGTTTGTAATAGCCAGAACCTGGAAACAACCTAGATGACCCTCAATGGAAGAATGGATAAAGAAAATGTGGCATATTTACACATTAGAGTACTACTCAGTGGTTTAAAAAACAACGGTAGTCTTGAATTTTGCATGGAAATGGATGGATCTGGAAAACACCATCCTGAGTGAGGTAACCCATTCTCAAAAAGATAAATATGCTATGTACTCACTCATAAGTGAATACTAGCTATAAACAAAGAATATTGAGCCTATAGTTCATGATCCTAGAGAAGCTAAGTAACAAGGTGAACCCTAATAAAAACATATAGATTCACCTGGAAAGTCAAAATAGACAAGATCACCTGAAAAAATTGGGAACATATGGGGTGGGGGAAGGAAGTGTGGAAGGAGAAAAAGAGGGGAAAGGGGGAGAGGCAAGGAGAACTTGAGAATACCAGATAGTTGAGATGGAGGAAGGACAGTGATGAAATCAAGGAAAGAAATATCTAGATTGAGGGTGTCATTGTGTGGATAGCAAGAAATCTGACACTAGAGAAATTCCCAAGAATCCACAAGGATGACCCCAGCTAAGACCCTAAGCAATAGAGAAGAGGGGCCTGAACTGGCCTTGCCCTGCAGTCAGACTGATGAATATCTTAAATATCACTATAGAACCTTCATCCAGCAACTAATGGAGACAGAGGCAGAGACCTCCTGCATTGGAGCACTGGACTAAGCTCCCAAAGTCCAGTTAAGTATGGAAGGAATGAGAATATGAGCGAATAGGTCAAGACCATGATGGGTTCACCCACTGAAACAGTCTACCTGAGCCAATGGGAGCTCACCAACTCCAGCTGAACTGGGAAGGAACAAGCATAGGACCAAACTAGTCCCTCTGAATGTGGTTGACAGTTGCATGGCTGGGGAAGACTGAGAGGCCACTGACAGTGGCATCAGGATTTATCCCTACTGCTTGTATTGACTTTTTCGGAACCTATTCTCTTTGGATGGATACCTTCCTCAGCCTAGATATAGTAGGGAGGGTCTTGGACCTTCCCCAAAGCAATGTGCCTTACCCTCTCTAAGGAGTGGATGGAGGTGGGAATGGGCAAATGGAGGGAGTGGGAGGAGGGGAGGGAGTAGGAACTTGGATTGGTATATATGATGAAAAAAGATAGTGTTCTTTTTTTTAAAAATTAAATAAATTAAAAAATTCTTCTTCACCATAATGCTATTATGCTATTGTTCATGATGCTTATCACAGCAGTAGAAACCAAACTGTAGCAGTATATTATATATGTATATAGATAGATAGATTCCTTTGTTTTTTTCATATTTCCAACAATACAACAAAGTTGATGTCGTAAAATGAAAAGAATCTAGGCTTATAGTCAGATAAACACAGATTTACATCTTTATTATTTTGTGCACTTGAAAAAAATCAGTTAGTTCTTTGACTCTTTCTGTAATTCAGAGGTAATACTTAGCTTCTGGGTTATTGTGAGAGTAAAATCAAATAAAGTATATATAAAAATACAGGACAGTGATCAACATACAGTTGCTTCTAAGTGGATATTAGGTTTTCTTCTTGCCTTGGTATATTGCTAGATTTCACTGTCCTTTAGGCTGTAAGCTGCATATCCCAAACAGCTTTGTGTGATGGTGGGTAGGTGTGTGCATGAATATGCATTTATGTAATGGCTTTTGACTATAAGTATTTGCTCAGAGTCCTAATGAAGATATTAATAGCTTACTTTCTCCACAGCTCCTCGGACAATACCCCTCCAGGACTAGAGAGTATTTGCATAAATAGAACTTCTCAGAAGTCCATGTTATCACTGCAGAGGAAGCATTTGCAATGTAGAGCAATGTCCCTCACTAAAATGAGGAGAGAAATTTTAAGCAAAACTACTACAGACAATACCTGGAGTCCTATACCCACCTGTGGCAAAGTAAGACTTGCCAAGAGGAAACAAATTCAGAACACTGTCTGAGAATGGAGTTGTGTGGGAATTCTAAGTGCTGTGAGAAAACTCCAAGAAAGCAATATAATAGCAAGATTATGACCTCAGATTCTTCAAAACTCAGGATTGTTCCTGAAGTGTGTTTCCATGCTCCTTCCAGTGTATCTGGTAGGACTGAGTTTGCTTCAGCTGTTGTTATTCATGTGCCTCTAGGGAAAATAACATGTTTTGCCACATGCAGCTTATTCTTGTGATTGAACTTCCTCATGTGATTATTCTTAACCCTCAGAGCACATGTTGTCTGAATCTTTAAATACGGTTGACTATTGCCTGAGACTTTAGGTCTGCTTCACTTTTAGGTCTGGCTCTCCCAGGTTTGGGCTGACAACTAAGCATTAAACAATCCAGAAGTACCTTGTTCCATGTTGAGACCTCAATAAAGGCAACCAGGAATGGCTCTGAAGTTTGTTCCCAGTGATGTCCACATTCACCACCATAAGTGTGACTGAAAAAAAATGTAGGAGGGAAAATCCTTTGTCTTTGTTAATGAAACAAAATGTTAGAACCTGTACAAGCTATGTCATTGTCACTATGGTCTCTATGAGATGCTATGATCCCTGCTTAATTTGGCTGTGAGTCTCTGCATTTGCTCCCATCAATTGTATAACTTGGTGTTCTTGTGGGACTTCTAACAGTGGGAGTGAGGGCATCTCTGATTCTTTTCCCTCCTCTTAGGACCCCTTTTCTCCTACCGGGTTGCCTCATCCAGCCTTGATATAAGGGTTTATACCTACTCTAATTGTAAATTGTTACGCCATGTTTGGTTGATATTTCTGGAAGGCCTGCTCTTTTCTGAAGGAAAACAAAAGAAGTGGATCTAGGGTAAAGGGGAAGCGGTGAGGGCCTGGGGGGAAAGGAGGGAAGAGAAACTGTGGTGAGGATATAATGTATGAAAAAACATAAATTAAAACAAAAATTATGTTAAAACCACTGATTTTTTTTCTTTGTGCCCACAGAATTTTGGATAACACAGGCATCTACTTCAAAGAGCAAAACTCTACTGACTCCCACAATAATAGACCTTGGCATTTTGGAGTCATCACTGTACTGCAAAATGTGATCGAAAATTCTAACTATCCTTACCTTTCTCTGACCTTTACTCTGCCCTCCAGCACACCATAGTATTTTCACCTTAGTAGATTTCAAAGCGTCATTTATGAAAAATGATGGATAATATGATGAGATGGAGGCCTATAATTAACAAGAATATACAGAATTAGAACAATCCTTAGAAAATTACAAGAGGCATACACATACATAAATGACAAGGGTTAACCTTGGTATGTGTGTCCATGTTGTCTGGATGCTACCAAGCAGTACATATTTTCTTTTTTTTTTCAAGAATTTTTCCCTTTCATGTTAGCATATCTGCTGACATTGCCATTGTTCTGGTCTTGCTTATTCAGTAATTTCTAAAATAGACAATAGCAGGCTTTCTGGTTTTATACTCTTCCACAATGTTTCCTGAATGATAGATACAGGAGCGGTGACAAAGATGCATCAGTTGTGGCTGGTATTCTCACAATGTGTAAGGCATTGTGTTCAATTGTGATTTCCTGTAATGGTCTCCATTTATTGCAAAGAGAAGCTTTTTTAATGAGGGATGGAAGATAAACATATATGTGGGAATAAAGGTAAGATCTAGAATGAAGTTAGGGCCCATGGTAGCCCTGGCAGCCTGACAAGAGTGAAGACTCTTGTGGGCAGACCCCTCCACCACCCCTCCACCAACAATTGCCCTGTCAACCAAACCCTGCAGCATCAGAAGACCCTGAGGCACAGGCTCCACCCACACTGATTAGAGGAAGAATCAACACCTGAGTCTATAATTACTCAAAACCCAGATGTGTAGACAGCAGTGTAAGAATACATTCAACAACATAAAGAGCAATATGGCACCAACAGAACCTACTGGTTCTACAACAACAAGACCTTAACATCCCAATGCAGATGAAGCAGAAGAAAACAACATTAAAAATGACTTTATGTCTGGGTGGTGTTGGCACTAGCCTTTGATTCCAGCACTAAGGGAGGCAGAGGCAGGTGGATCTCTGTGAGTTCAAGGCCAACCTTGTCTACAGAGTGGGTTCCAGGATAACCAGAGCTACACAGAGAAATTCTGTCTTGAAAAACCAGGAAAAAAAAATAGCTTTATGAAGATGATAGAGACCTTTAAAGAGGAAATGAAAAATTCCCAAAAAGAAATCAAGGAGAAGACAAACAAAAATTTGAAAGAAATCAATAAATCCCTTAAAGAAAACCCAGAAAAAAACAATCAAACAGGTGAAGAAAACAGTTCAAGGCAAAATTAAAACGGGGAAATAAAAACACAAACCAAGAGAATTTTGGAAATGGAAAATCTGGGTAATTGAACAGAAACTACAGATGCAAGCATAACTAACAGAATACAAGAGATGGAAGAGAGAATCTTAGGCATTGAAGATGTGATAGAGGAAATGGATTCATAGGTCAAAGAAGACTTTAAGTCCAACAAAGTCTTAAAACGTCCAGGAAATCTGGGACACCATTTAAAGACCAAACCTAAGAATAATAGAAATATAAGAAGGAGAAGAATACCAGCTCAAAGGCACAGAAAATACATTCAACAAAATCATAGAAGAAAACTTTCCCAGCCTAAAGAAGGATATGCCTATGAAGATACAATAAGCTTACAGAACACCAAATAGACTGGACCAAAAAAAGTCTCCTTGCCACATAATAATCAAAACATTAAACATACACAATAAAGAAAGAATATTAATTAGCTGCAAAGGAAAAAGACCAAGTAACATATAAAGGCAGATCTATCAGAACTTCTCAATGCAGAAACTGAAAGTCAGAAGGTCCTGGATAGACATTTTGCAGACACTAAGAGACCATGGGTGCCAGCCCAGACTACTCTACCCAGCAAAACTTTCAATCACCATAGGCTGAGAAAATAATATATTACATGATAAAAACCAGTCTTAAACAATACCTATCCACAAATCCAGCCCTACAGAAAGTACTAGAAGGAAAACCTCAAACCAAGGAAGGTACCTGCACGTAAGAAAACACAGGCAATAAATAATCTCACACCAGCAAATCTCAAAGAAGGAAAACACCACACATGTACACACACACACAAACACACACACACACACTACCAACAACAACAGAAAAACTAAAAAGTAACAGGAATTAACAATCACTGATCATGAATATTCCTTAATATCAATGGGCTCAAAAGCCTATAAAAAGACACAGACTAACAGAATGGATACAAAAATAGGACTCATCCTTCTGCTGCATACAAGAAACACACTTCAACTTCAAAGACAGACATTACCTCAGAGTAAAGGATTAGGAAACGATTTTCCAATCAAATGAACCCAAGAAACAAGCTGTTGTAGCTATCCTAATATCTAACAAAATAGACTTCAAACTAAAATTAATCAAAAGAGATAGAGAAGGACATTTCATATTCAATCAAGATGAAGTCTCAATTCTGAACATTTATGCCCCAAATACAAGGGCAGTCAGGAGAAATAGATGCCAGGAAATAATCAAATTGAGGGATCAAAACAATAAACAAGACAAAGCTGTTCATTCTTTCCATATCTAGTCAACATAGTACTCAAGGTTCTAACTAGAGCAATATGACAACAAAAGGAGATCAAGGAGACACAGATTGAAAATGAAAAAGTCAAACTTTTCCTATTCACAGATGTTATTATAGTATTCATAAGTGACCACAAAAGTTCTACCAGGGAACTCCTACAGCTGATATCTACCTTCAGCAATGTGGCAGGAGACAAGACTAATTCAAAAAAATCAGTAGTCTTCCTATATACAAATGACAAATGGGCTGAGACAGAAATCAGAGAAACATCACCCTTTACAATAGCCACAAACAATATAAAATATCTTGGGGTAACTCTAACAAAACAAGTAAAAGGCATGTGTGACAAGAACTTTAAATCTTTGAAAAAAGAGATTGCAGAAGATATCAGAAAATGGAAAGAGCTCCCATGCTCTTGGATATGTAGGATCAACATAGTAAAAATGACAATCTTACTAAAAGCAATCTATAGATTTACTACAGTCCCCATCAAAATCCCAACACAATTTTTCACAGACATCAAAAGAATAATACTCAACTTTATATGGAAAAACAGAGATATATTTTCGATAGACAGGTCATCTTCAAACACTTCAGAGAGTTACAGAATATTGCATGCAAGATATTTTAATAACATAGGTTCTTTTCTTTTTTAATGACAATAAAACATGTCTGCTCCTGGCACCTCCAATCTATTTCAGAGAAGATGATAAGCATCAAAGAAATTCCACATGGAGTTTACTTTCTTTGTGGCAAAGTTTAGCCATTTGCCTTGATTGCTGACAATATGCTATACAAACTAGACAAGAAGGACAGAAAAGAAAGGACTGCTGAACTTTGTCAAGACAAGTAGAACCACCCTTCAGAATACCCTGCTTCACAGAAAAGTTTTTTAGATACACTAGGCCTGAAGGCAGAAATGGATGCCCCAACTTTGTGGTGTCCTTTGGTGTCTGCCCAGGCAGCTAGTTGTTTCTGTCATTTCTCACATTTTTGGAAGTCGCTTGCTTACTCTTATTCTTATACTTCCTGCTTACTCAGTTAATATTATTTCCTTCTCAGATCACTGATAAAGTTGAAGACTTTTTTTTTTTTTTTGGTTTTTCAAGACAGGATTTCTCTGTAGCTTTGGAAAGTTGAAGGCTTTATAATTATAATTATAGTTTTCCTTGTTACCAGATTCAGAAAAGAAATTCAGTAAAGAAATGTAAAGTGTATTAAGTTGAGAGACATAAAAAGATAGTTTTGATAATGCAAGTTAGAATAGAAAGTGAATTAGGTACAACTTTTGGACTCACCAAGATAAGATTAATATGGAGCATTTTCTCTGAATTTGTCAGTTACTAATAGACGAGGCATTGTTGATGTATTTATTGCCTGTATATATTGTATATAGTTATTGTATACAGTTTTTCTTATATTAGTTATAAACTTCCTTTTTTAATTTTTAAAAAAAGGGGGAATGTGATGATATCTTGTTTGTACAAATAAAGCATGCCTAAAGATCAGAGGGCTGAGCTATCCACTATCTAATCATAGAGATCTGGAGATGGACAGGAAGTAATATGATTGGATGGAGTGAGGAAGTGATAAGGTGGGAGGAAGCAGAAATTCTTTCCCTTTTGGGATGGGAAGTGGTTATGCTCCTTCATCTCTCTGATCTCTTAACATTTCCCCCAATATCTGACTCCAGATTTTTATTATTAAGACCTGTTAGAACTCATGCTACATTTCTTAGTTAGGATTTCTATTGCTCTGAAGAGACACCATGACCATGGCAACTCTTATAAGGGTAACATTTAATTAAGGTGGTAGTTTACAATTTCAGAAATTCAGTCCATTATCATCATAGTGAAACAGGTAGTATGCTGGCAGAAATGATACTAGAGAAGTAGCTGACAGTCCTACATCTTGTAGGCAACAGGAAATGAACCCATGGGGGGCCAATTACATTCAAACTACCACATTCCACTCCCTGCCCCCCATAAGCTTTTAACAACATTATAATGCAAAATGCATTTAATCCAACTTCAAAAGTCCCCATAGTCTATTACAGTCTTTTAAACAATGTTTAAAAGTCCAAAGTTCAAAGTCTCTTCTAACATTCTTTTTCTTTTCCATTCAAAAATTTACACTTCCTCCCCTTCTCCCAGTCCCCTCCTGCTCCCCCACTAACCCTCCTCTCTCCCCCTCCATCCTTAACAGAGGGCAGGGTACCCTGCCCTGTGGGAAGTCCAAGGCCCTCCCCGCTCCATCCCAGCCTAGGAAAGTGTGCATCCAAATAGACTAGGATCCCAAAAAGCCAATACCTGCAGAAGAGACAGGTCCCAGTGCCATTATTGATTGCTTCTCAGTCCGCCCCCATTGGCAGCCACATTCAGAGAGTCCAGTTTGATCACATGTTCGTTCAGTCCCGGTCCAGCTGGATTTGGTGAGCTCCCATTAGATCAGGCACACTGTCTCAGTGGGTGGACCAACCCCTCGCAGTCCTGACTTCCTTGCTCATCTTCTCCCTCCTTCTGCTCTTCAGCTGGACCTTGGGAGCTCAGTTCATTGATCTGATGTGGATGTGGGTCGCTGTCTCTATCTCGATCCATCGGACGAAATTTCTATGGTGATATTCAAGATATTCATCAGTGTGACTATGGGACAAGGCTAGTTCCGGCACCCTCTCCTCTGCTGCCCAAGGACTTAGCTGGGGACATCCCCATGGACACCTGCAATCTCTTAACTGTAATCCCTCTGTAAAAACCAAAATCAAAAAGCAGATCACATACTTCCAATATATAATGGCACAGGATATACATTACCATTTCAAAACATAAGGAAGGGAACATAGCAAGAAAATACTGTACAAAAACAAAATCAAAAGCCAGCTGAGCAAACTCCAAACTCTGCATTTCCAGGTCTGATGTCAAAAATGCTCTCCAGATCTCCAACTCCATCTAGCTTTTTGACTGTAACATGCTTCTTTCTCTTGGGCTGGTTTCACTCCCTGTTAGCAGCTCTCCTTGACAGGTATCCCATGACTTTGACATCACTAACATCTTGCTCTCTCTAAGGCCTTCCAGGCTTTGACTTCACAGCTTCACAAAATGGCTGCTCTGGTCCTCCATTCAGGGACCCCTGCCACATGCCTGGCCTCAATGGCTATCCTTAGATGCAGAGACAATTTCTATAACCCATTTTTTTCTATCCTTAACTCTTAAACTAGAACCATGTGACCCAAGCTGTCATCAAGTTCTACTGCTTATTGGGACTGTAAAATGGCCTCCTTGTTTAATACATCTTCACCATCTTTCTGTCATTCACTGCCTAAGCATGGATGCCTTGAAAATGGATCTCTAGGCCAGGCTGGCCTCAAACTCTGAAATCTGCCAGTCTTTGCCTTCCAAGTGCTGGGATTAATGGTGTACACCACCACACTGAGTTCTAAGTTTTTTTAGCTCACTTTCACAAGTTGGAAACTTAGCTGGGTGGGATCTTGCCTTGAGATGACCACTCCCTTTATTCCATTTATTAATTCATTCATCCCCTTAAACACAAGATTTAGCTCTATCCCACTTCCTGGTGCCCCTTTTCTCAATCTGCACATTTTGTACTCTTACTTGCTCAGCTTTCTCCTTTTCATTATAAATATTCATTAGTGTTACCCCTAATAGCCACACAACAAAATCTATACTAGGTTGTTTTGAAATTTCTTTTTCCCAGTGGAATTAATCCAAAACTCTTTGCTTTAACCTCCGGCAGACTCTTTAGACAAGGGCAAAAGGCAGCCACATTTGTCACCAAAATATCATAAGAATAACCTCTAGGCAACATACTAAAATTCTTCTCCTCTGAAACCTACTGATCCTCACAGTTCAAATCATTCTTGGCACCATTGTCTTCCATGCTCCTACTAGTAGGGCCCATTAAACACTGATTAAAGCATTTCACTGCTTTTCTAACCCAAAGTACCAAAGTTCAAATTCCTCCAAACAAAAACAAGGTCAGGCCTATCACAGCAATACCCCATTCCTGGTACCAACTTCTGTCTTAGTTAGTGTCTATTACTGTAAAGAGACAACATGACTATGGCAATTCATAAAGAGGAACATTTAATTGAGTTGTGTCTTACAGTTTCAAAGGTTCAGTCCATTAGCATCATAGTGGAACAAAGTGATGTTTACACTGACATGGTGCTGGAGAAGTAACTGAGATCTTGCAGGCAACAGAGAGTGGGCTGTGACACTGGATGGTATCTTGATCATAGGAAACCTCAAAACCCACCCCCACAGTGACACATTTCCTCCAACAAGACCATACCTACTCCAACAAAGCCACACCTCCTAATAATACCACTCCCTATGAGTTTATGGGGGCCAAATACATCCAAACTACCACAGGAAATAGTTTCACTTTCACTCCCCTTCTTCACATTTAGCATCCAGTATTATTAATATGGCCCCAAAGGAAAACCAAAGAAACCAAAAATTTTATTTTTCTAAGACAAATACAGTGAATGAATGAGAAGAGAAGGAAGTAGCAGGTACAGGGATTGGCAAGATCAAGAAGTCTGTGAGCCAGAGTAAGTATTCACTGGAATAAAGGAAAGTTTTCCTCTATCCTCAAGGAAATTTTTTGTGTGAGTCATTCTCTGGGATCAGCCCCCAAAACAGCCTTCTTAACTTACACAATCTGCAATGGAAGTCACACCTGTTTGCTTACTGGAGCCTGGAGGTCAAGGCCATAACTGGAGAGCCTTCATTGTGTTTCTTGAATATTTTTCTTTCTGCCATGATTGTACTTACTCGGTTGTTCTTTGAAGTCCTTCTGACTCATCCTAATTTCAAGGCCTCTGTTTCTGTGTTCTTTGCCTGAAAGAAGATAAATGCCATGACGCAGACATTCTTCAGGCCTACCAAGAAGAGAAAAAGAGATTGCTATACTGATTTTCTTGTCAGAAGCTTACTGGATCCTGACAGACTGAAGGTGTTAGCAGTTGAGATACCTTCCTATCCCAGTTTTTCAGCCCATATAATGCTTTTAGGTCACTAACCCTTCAAAGGCAGAGACAAATAAACTTCTAGAAGGACCTTAAGTCTCCTAGTCCAGAATATCCACACCCCCAGCTTTCCACTTTCCCATTTACCTTTATTCTGTGTTGCCATCTCTGTCTTCAGAAGCCTTCAGAATGGGCTGAGATGGAATTCCCTGCAGATGAGTTTCTCTCCAGCCTCTGTTGAGCTTATGGATTGTGATCAAGACTCCCCTTTTTGCTTAAGGAAATGCTGCCAATGGCCTGGTTCTGGAGAAGATACCTCTAGTTGTAGCTACGCTCACCCCTAATAATAGGAGGCATAGACCCTGCTGGGAGTATGTCCTGGAGTGTGAGGATGAGCAAGGCAAAAACAAATGGGAAAGGGGGAAGCTGAGGGGTGTGGATATTCTGGACTGGGGGCTTGAAGTCCTTCTAAAAAGTTAATGGTCTCTGCCTTTAGTGGGCCTAAAAGCCTCATGTGGGCTGACAAACTGGGATAGGATTTCAGGCTGTCAGGATCCAGGAGGCTTCTGATAAGAAAATCAACATAACAACCTCCCTGTTATGACTGCAAGGGAACTGACAGTCACAAGGAGCAGGCTCCACTCCCTCCATGGAGGTCAGTGTCCTCTTCCTTTTGTTTCCAGGCCCACGTCTCTATCAGTCCTGATCTAACAGCCTTCACTTTACCCCACCTCATTCTGCGGTCATTTGCTGTTCCCATGTTCCATTTACTCAGCAAGTAAAACAAAGCCCCACATTCCTATGTGCAACGCCCAACTCTGTCCTCATCTGATTGCGTCACTGGCAGAATTACATCAAGCTGTACCCCATCTCCTCTCTGAAAAGTCTCTCCTTTGTCTTACATCTTCACCGGCCTCTCTTTTTGAAGTTCCCTAACCTAAATGGATCTGAGAGGTCCCACTTTTAGACTCTTCTCTCCACTCAATTATGGGAGTCTTACCTGGCTTCACAGGTTGAAACACTGAGCAATGTGTCTACTTTCCATAAATGCCTAACATCAGGCCAGACTTGTTCTTGAACTCTTCACTTTTCTTCTGAACTTCCCTCTTGACTTCTTCACTCTTGTGTAGTATAGTTCTCAAACTCAGAACTGTGTGGAACACAGTGTCCTATATTCCTCACCTGGAGCCCCTGCCACCGTCTCCCTCACTTAAAGACAGCTTTATCATTATAATTGTTCATACCAAAATTTTAGTTTTCTTCGACTCCTCATCTGCTCCCCCTCACACATCCAGACAACTGAAAACAGCTCACCTCCAAAATATGTCTGGGATCTAACCACTTTTCACCACACTCCCTGCTACCCCTGCTGCACATACCTGGGTTAGCATGATGGTCTCTCAACTGGAGTGCTGCCTCGGCTCCAGTCCAAGTATTCCCAACGCAGGAGACACTGTTTTCTGTGGACATGTACATTAGGCCCAAATCCTCAAAAGGGATTCCATGAGTTATGAGGTAGCCCATCGTTCCTTCTGTATCTCCTGCCAAAACTCTCCTCGCTGCCAACCACATTGGCCTCCCAGATACTCCCTAAACATGCCAGGTTCACCTCTTTTATGCCATACTAAGAATTGCTGCTTCTCCAGATGGAAATGGTCTAAGGCTCTGTCAAAATGTTAGTTTCCTAGTAAGAAGCCCACACCCTATTTTAAACTGTTTCAATATACCACATCTTTTTCCTAATTTATTTTCACTATTGTACTTTACTTTTTTTCAAGTCAGGATTTTTATGTGGTTTTGGAGCCTGTCCTGGAACTTGCTCTTGTAGACCAGACTGGCCTCAAACTCACAGAGATCCACCTGCCTCTGCCTCCCGAGTGCTGGGATTAAAGGCGTGCGCCCCCACCACACAGCATCACTATTGTACATTACTTTTTAAGGAGTTACATCATTCCCTAACTTATGTTTTTTATAGCCCACCTCAAACCCTTCTAAGAATAAATGTTCCATAAATCCTGCCCATTCTTTCATGCACTAAGCTTTATATGTAACTAGTGTCCAGTTCATAAGTGCTAGATGTATGGATGAACTGGTGTATTGAAATGGCAGATAGACTCAAAGCAGGTAGCAGCAGGCCTTATGCTTTCACTGCCATATTTCTGAATGACCCAGAAGGAAAGGATGCTACAGAAATCAAGTAAAATAAAATTAGGCATTAAAGGGATTTGCCTTTAATTTCTTCACTGCTTATCCAACTACCATGCTCTAGATGCTCAGATGAAACAAAATTTTCCCAGAATCAATAGAATCAGGCTGGCTTTTGCCTCAGTCAACTTCAACCAATTGTAAGCAGGTTTGGGAATCACTTGAAGCAGGAACTCCAAAGGATCGTCTCATCTTTAGGCAAGTTCTGCAGTCATTTCTCTGTGGATCCTGCATGTCCAGTTCATCTTCAATGCCCAAAGTTAAACATGGCAGACTTTATCTCCAATTCTAAGGAAACAGACCAGAAAAACATTTCACAACCTCAATATAACCAGTTTTTATTGCATTTTGCCAACATCAGGCACTTCAGTAAGCTCTTTGATAACAATCACATATAACAAAACAGATATCAAGCAAGAATTACAGTTACAATATTTATGTCTCTTGATTGGGGTATTGTGATTGTTTAGTTCATTTAAAAATGTAATGTATAATTAAGAAATATAGGTTAGTAGATAATCATCTATAATAGTCAAGTTTGTAGTCATGTTAGTTAAATTTTCTAGAGGTACAGAGAAGTATTTCAGATGGATAGGGATTCTTCAAATCTTTCAGAGACCTTCAGAATATGTCATTTAAATGTTTTAAAAATTTAGGACTTTTCATAACAGTGAGACATATCTGCTCCTGGCATCACCAGTTATTTCAAGAGGAAGGTGGGCATCATGTTAGATGAACTGGACATGCAGGATCCACAGAGAAATGACTACAGAACTTGCCTAAAGATGAGACAACCCTTTGGAGTTCCTGCTTCATGAAAGAGTCTGCTAGACATTCTGCAGGACACAGAAGAAAGTGACTGGCAAACTGCCAATATAGGTGGAACTGTCTTTGAAATTTCCTGCTTCATGAAATTTAGGCTGAAGATGGATGCCCCAATGGTACAGAAGAACTTTGGGTGACTGTCCAGGCAGTGGGATGTCTCTGTCAATTCTAGAGTTTTGGAAGTTGCTTACAATGTACTTCCTGTTTACATAGGTAATATTACATTCTTCTGTGGTCTTTGATGGAGTTGAAGAATTGTTAGTTATTATTATAGTTTTCCTCAGTTATGATAAAAGATAAAGTAGATATAAATATTATAAGTGTAGTTTTTGCTTGATACCTGTTTTGTTATATGTAATTTTACTATGTTAACGTTCAAGCCTTCCTTTTTGTTTAAACAGAAAAGGTGAAATGGTGTAAGAGTTCCTTCTGTTTGTGTGTTGCTTTCATTGGCTAATGAATAAAGGAACTTCCTTGGCCTAGTTGATAGGGCAGGACTTAGGTAGGCAAGGAAGACAGAACTGAATGCTGGGAGGAAGAAAGGCAGAGTAGGAGAGAGATATCATGGAGCCACCAGAGACAGACATGCCGAATCTTTCCCAGTAAGCCACTGCCATGTGGCGATACACAGATTAATAGAAATGGGATAACTAATATGTAAGAGTTAGCCAATAAAAAGCTAGAGCTAATGGGCCAAGCAGTGATTTTAATTAATACAGTTTCTGTATGGTTATTTTGGGGCCAAGCTAGCTGGGCAGCTGGGATGAACAAGAAGCCTGCTCCTTGCAACAATCTACTTTTTCTTTTACCATAACTAAGGAAAACTATAATTATGACTAGTTATTCTTCAACTCCATCAAAGACCACAGATGTAATATTACCTAAGTTAACAAGAAGTACATTGTAAGCAACTTCCAAAACTCTAGAATTGACAGAGACATCTCACTGCCTGGACAGTCACCCAAAATTCTTCTGTAACATTGTAGGCACCCATCTTCAGCCTATAGGCCCATAGTATCCAGGAGACTTTTCCACAAAGCAGGAAATATTACAGACAGTTTTACCTATGTTAGCAGTTGGGCAGTCACTTTCTTCTGTGTCCTGCAGAATTGCCTGGCAGACTCTTTCATGAAACTGGAACCCAAAAGGACTGTCTCACCTTCTTTAGGCAACTTCAGCAGTCATTTTTATGTGGGTCCTGCATGTCCAGTTCATCAAGCAGTCCAGGCAAGAGCATTTTCTTGCCCAAATAACTAATACATTCCATAAGGAGGCTCTTTGATGGCCATTTTCCTCTTGAAGTAATTGGTGCTGTCAGAAGCAGATGGATGTGTCTCATGTCATGAAAAGTTCTAAGTTATTAAAACATTTTAAATGCCATATTCTGAAGGTCTTTGAAAGGTTTGAAGGATACACAACAGAAATATATCTCTATATATCTAGAAAACCTAACTAACATGACTATAAGCTTGACTACTCTGGATAACTATCTATTAACCTGTATTTCTTAATTATACATTACATTTTTAAATGAGCTGCACAAACACAATTCCTTAATCATTAACAGAAATATATATTTAACAAAATTGACCTTAAATTTGTATCAATAGACCAAGATCCATACCAATGCAAATCTCTATAGCACTTCCCCCTTTAAATGTAAACAAACATTTATAAACAATATTTGGGAATATTGGCATAGTTCTCTCCAAACTGCTTTCTGCTTTATATTGGGTGAAGTAATTTGAGGGGGGTGTTCACAGTGACCTTTTGGTCTTTACGTGGCTTATTTTTCCTTACTTTATTATTTTTTATAGTCTTTTATGTCTGAATCTCTCCTATTATGTATCTGAAATCCTTTTCTGTTCAGGAGCACTTCTTAAAATGGTAAGCCAGCATTACTAGGACTAGGGCTGCTTTGCCTTTTGGCTCCATCCAGTCCAGCATGTCAGCTGTCTCTGAGAGCCATGTACATTGCCCCATTTTCAGGCACATGGTGGGTCTATGTTGCCATTAAGCAAGTTGTAGCACTCCGTTCACAAACTCCATTTAAATGTTCCATAGCTGTACCTCCCAAAAGAGTCAGAGTTCATGCTGGCAGCATGGCCCAGAAAGCCACCATTTCAAAACTGCATGGGCTTTTGTTTGCTCCAGAACCTTTGGCTTTTAAAATTTCCACTGAGAAAACAACTGTTATTTTTATGGGTTTTCCTTTATATGTGACATGTCCTTTCTTTAAAAAAAAAATCTTGAAGTTTTCAATACCCCTTCTTTGTTCTATATAGTGTTTAACTATGATAAGCTGTGAGGAGTTTCTTTCCTGGTCCTGTCTGTTTGGTATTCTGTGTGCATCTTGTATCTGTATGCATGTCTTTCCTTAATGTGGGAAAGTTTTCTATGATCTTTTTGGAGGTCTGGTGTTGTCTGAGGTTTTCTGTCCTGCCTGGTTCCTGCATTCCTTGGGTCCCAAAGAAACTACACAGAGGTCTATATTAATGATAAACTCATTGACCCATTAGCTCAGGCTTCCCATTAATTCTTATAACTTATAATAACCTATTATTCTAGTATATGTTAGCCACATGGCTCGGTACCTTTTTCAGTGGGGCAGGTCACATCTTCCTTCTTCAGTGTCTGGACAGGACTGGGGAGTGAGCTTCCCTCTTCCCAGAATTCTCCTGTTCTCATTGATCTGCCTCTACTTCCTGTCTGGTTGTCCTGCCTACACTTCCTGCCTGGCTACTGGCCAATCAGTGGTTATTTAAAACATAATTGACAGAATACAGAATTGTCCCACACCACTTCCCCCTCTTTTTTTTAAAAATGAAGGAAAATATCCATAGTCCATTTTTGGGAATGTGGGCATAGTATTTCAGGCTATTTCCTGCTGGTCTGGGGCACTGATAATCTTATAGGGACCTAAAGAAATTTAGAATTATGATCAAGTCCTTACTGGAGTATCCTGGGAGGCTTGATCATCTCAGGCAGCAGTCTTGAATCTGTTCTGGATGTAGAACTCTGACATTTGGGCCATCTGTTCCTACTGGAGATTTCTTGGGTGGTCTTCCTTGATCAAACCTGATTTTTCTTAACTCAGAATGAATTCACAGCCTCTCATTTTCTGTGAAAACAAAAGCAAAATCTCTTCTCCAAAATAACATACCTTTTGACTTCAATTTTTAAGTCAAGGTAATTTCAAAATACCTATCTTGGATTAATTTAGCCGCATTTATAAACAAGTATCTTTTAGCAGAGGCAGATCAATGAGAACAGGAGAATTCTGGGAAGAGGGAAGCTCACTCCCCAGTCCTGTCCAGACACTGAAGAAGGAAGATGTGACCTGCCCCACTGAAAAAGGTACTGAACCATGTGGCTAACATATACTAGAATAATGGGCTAATATAAGTTATAAGAGTTAATGGGAAGCCTGAGCTAATGGGCCAATGAGTTTATCATTAATATAGACCTCTGTGTGGTTTCTTTGGGACCCAAGGAATGCAGGAACCAAGCAGGACAGAAAACTTCAGACAACAGAATGGCGCCCAACGTGGGCATGGTATCTTAAAGGCTATTGGCTGGAGGAGCAGAAGGAGCTCCCGCAGCAGTCTGGTATATGCTATTGACTTGAAATTCTTCTCCTTCTATGCCTATAATTCATGGATTTTTGTCTTTTCTTGGTATTCCAAAGCTCTTGCATATTTATTCCTTTTTTTTTTTAAAAAAATACTCTTTGATAGAGTTGCCCAATCTCTCTACTTTATCTATATGTCCTGATATTCTTTTACTTAATCCACTCTACTGGTAAGACTGTCCTCAGAGTTCTCTAATTGGTTTATTGAGTTGTTCAATCCCACCTACATTTCATCTTGAATCAATCATATCTCAGCTATTAAAGATGCCATTGTACAAAAAAAGCAAAAAACAAAACAAAACAAAAAACCACCTCAGTAAGAGTGACTATAAAAATTCAGAATGTCTTAATGTTGTATGTATGGGGTGTAAACTACTCATATACTTAAAAGATTACAAAACAAAACAAAAAACCCAGATGTAATTGTTCAATTGATTCACAATAAGTACATTTAGATGTTAAGAGTAAAATACATGGAACAAAAAGTAATATGTGATATTGGCAGATGTGGGGGCACATGCCAATAATCCTAGCATGAAAAATACTGCAAGCAAGAGGACCCCAAGTTTGAGACCAGTCTTCACTACATAGAGAACTCTGGCCAACATGAGCTATATAGAAACACCTTGCTTCAAACAGCAAAAAGAAAGGAAAACAGGAAGAAGAGAGAAAGAGACATGGAAGTTGTGTGTTAAAACTTCAAATTGTGGCTAGACAATGGTGGTACACACCTTTAATCCCAGGACTTGGGAGGCAGAGGCAGGTGGATCTCTGAGTTTAAGGTCAGCCTGGTCTACTGAGTAAGTTCCAGGACAGCCCTGGTTGCACAAGGAAACCGTGTCTCAAAAAATAACAAAAAAACACCCAACAAATAAAACCAAACCACTTCAAATTATGGATAATTGAGTAATGGCATTGTATTAATTTCTCACTTTCTATTTCTTTACTTTTCTATCTTGCTAGTTTTCAGTTGCTATCATTTTTGGATAGTTATTACAATCAAATGATAGCTTTTAATTATTAATTGGAATATTGCCAAATTCTAAAATTTGTCTCCACCCTGAGGATGGCATCACCATTCACTGGTTTAAGAACAGGACTCCTAATACCACCTTCTGTTGAAGTTAGCTCAATTCAGGTAGTGTTCACTGTCTGGGTCCTGAGCACACTCAGGAGTGCCGAGCTCTGGTACATGATCGCCACAACCACCAGAGATGACAACATGAAATATGGTCAAAACTACAATCTGGTGTTACAAGGGGAAAACTCACGAAACAGGAATGAGAAGTCCAAGCTCAGCTGTGATGGGAGGGAACTGCACAGAGAGAGTGCACCTGGGCTGTGCTCCCCTTTTTCCCCAGTTCCCAGAAAGTCACACCCTAACTTGGTCCCACCTCTTAAAGATAATTGGTTGACAAAGATTCCCCATCAACCTTCCCAGGAGTGCACACCCTGCATCCACTCTACCTCCCAGATCCATTTGTTTTGTGATTCTCACAGCAGGCAAAATGGTTAAAATGGCAACAAATTCGTATCTGTTGCCTTTTCATTTTGCATGTCTTCCACTCAGTGACAGCCTCACTATTTTTAGTCTGTGCCTCCAGCTCATTTCTCCAGCCCAAGCACTAAGACAGGAGCTCTGTCAGCTGTGGCTGAATTAGCCACCATCTCCTTTCCTTGCCTAATGACTGAAACATCACTGATGCCAAGACACACTCTCTCTTGTCAAGCCCAGACAGAATTCAGACCAGGGAAAGCATGAGGAGCATGAGTTCATACTCCGTCTGTCTACAATAAAATCTCTCTCGCAGACTTTGAAAACAAAAACAGAAACCCTTCACAAGTAACCATGTATTATATGCCTCACATGCAGATTCAGCTTGTACAACTCAGACAAGATGCTTCCTCATAATGACAGCTCTACCAATGGGCATCAGACAATGACCTATACTCACTAAGACCAATGGACCCTTATAAGCACAGCAGTTTATGTGAATTTCTCCCTTTTTTATTAATAAAGGCTTTCCTTGCCCTTCCCTCTACCTGTGTACCTGGTTTCCCATAACATAATCCTACATTATAATCTTTTTACTCATATGTTTTCTTTCATTTCTTTTCAGCTTTAACAGGGTTGGCCATCCACTCTTGGCTGAAACCTAATTGCTGCAGCTGTTCTCCCGGAAACTCTCATTTATCATCTGTACATGCTTGCACGTTTGCAATCAAGAATATGGGTAATTGTTCTGAATGGCTCCCTACTCCATCAGAATGTGGGTACAGCAATAGAAGGCTGCATTTCACTGTCTAGCATCCACACCTTCTTTGTTGGTGGCATGAGTTCTTTAATGCATTTTGAATGCATGGATGTGTGTAGCAGGAAAGAAAAGGAAATTATTTGAAATAGCAAACTGCTTGTATTATTCAGTGTGGGTGATTCCAAGCTGGCTTTTAGTCCATTTACAACTGTGAGAAGTTGGACACTACCCCAACCCTGTGAGAAAGATCTTGCCTTGGGCACTGGACCCACTTCTTTTCTTCCTCCTGCCAGGTTGTATACAGCAACTTGGAATAATGTTCATAAAGTCCCTGGAGAACCTGAAATCATCAGTAGCCAGCCCCACTTGTCTTTAGATCAGTGTTAGTGCCATGGCTATAGCCTTCCTGATACTGCACTATTTCTGCAAAGTCAAGTAGACTATGTGAGTGTAGCTTTCCCAACATTTCTAAGAGATGTAATCTCACAGCAGACATTCTGATCCTCTGACTCATACAATCTTTCCAAACCCTCTTCTACAATGTTCTCTGAGTGTTGGGTACAGAATTGTATGGTAGACTGAGTCTCCAAAACTGGCAGATGACATAATACTTTTGTTCTGTGCTTTAATGGTTTGGAATTGAAAGTATCAGAAAGACAGACACCAAGCATCTCGCCAATTATACCACCACTGAAAGCACCAACAAAGCAAGTCAGTTATAGCAACCATCTAGCCCAGTTCTTCAGGCCCTGTGAACATTTCCATGACCTTCACCCTGAGCCTGGATTCCCTCAAAGCCCTATGGAGGGTATTTTGCTATCATTAACCTTCACTGTCCTGAGACTTTATATTGGATTTTCAGGGACGGAGTCACATCATCAGATAAAACATCACCATTCTACTGCCTTCTGCCTAGAGCTTCAATGACTGTGCCCTCCACTATCATTGTAAATAGGTAGTGTTCACTGTCTGGGTCCTGGGCACACTCAACTCTGCTGTGCTCTGGGTACATGATCACCACAACCACCAGAGATGACAACCTAAAATATGGTCAAAATCACAATCTGGTGTTACAAGGGGGCCATTTAAAAATTCCACCATACTTTAAGACGCAAGCTCACAATTATTTCTCTTGATGAGAACCATTCCTTACCAAATTTACATCTCATGCCCACCAGTTGCCTCTTCTTCGTGATGGTATAGTGCTATTATCAAAGGTAGACCCAGAAAATTGCATCAAAACAATCTTGAATTTTCTCCTGAGAAATAGCTTTGCCTGAAGCCTATGCTCCCAACTCTTCATTTTCTGAGACTGAGAACAATTATCTGTGAGTACGCAATCTTGTAGTGTTAGGTTATTCTAGCCGAAGACATTTCAAGATCTGTAAACTAATTTGCATTTGCATATATTTTTAAAAGTTGACTTTGATATCTGATATGCGAGTGGTTTGTGTAAGCCTCTTGAGGTGCATGTGGACAGTCCTTGCCCCAGACTGCATTGATGACCTTAACGACCACTTCCAGGCCCTGGAGACACAAGTGGCCAAGCTACAGGAAAAAAAGGTCAATATCAGGCCACAGAATCCCTCCAGTCCCTGAGCTTGCCCCAAGAACAGGCCATAGAATAGCACCAATGCCCCAAGATCAGGTCACAAAATCCAACCAATCACAGTACACCATGGAAAACTCCCCCACTTCCAAGAAACCCTATATAAAGTGTGCCTCCTGCTAAGTTTTTTGCTGTTTCTTGCCAAGCAGAGGGAGCTACCCTCTTGTGTCTTTCCCAATAAATCTCTTGTGGGAGATTTGTTGTGCAGTGTGACTTTGTGGTATGCCCTGGCTCCAGGCTGCCAAGATACCTTTCCCCTTAAGAGCTGTAACACTGTAATACTTTGTCCTCGATGCAGCTTGAACCCATCACCCTCACCTGTGTGTGACCAGGAAGGGGAGGATAAATGTATGATTCTTCTGAGTAGTGCTGGGGTTTGGGGAGCCTTGCTAGAGCCAAGCAAATTGTTTTACCAAGGTAAAAGGTGCCTTTCATTACACGTGAAGTTGGGGCTGCTGTGGTGCTTGCTTTAGGCAGCCGTGTGCATGTTTTAGCAGTCTGTATCGCTAATAGGATGTTACATTTTGGAAGTCACCACTACTTTCCACAAAGGTTTGTGTCTCTGAATAACAACAACAATACCTTTCTCTTCATTTTGTTTGCAAGGAAATGCTATCTCGAGGGTGTCATTGGTGGGAGTGCAGAAGAAATGTGAAAGTAATTGGCCTGCAGGAATGGTGGGGCCGGCTGCCCAGTGGGTTGGTAGGGACCCGTTTTGAGGTTGTGGCTACCTTGGTGCCTGTTAAAGACTAAAATTGCGAAAGGAAAAGGTGTGAACACTGTGCTGTATAACCCAGCTTCATGTCTTCACAGTACCCAGACTGTACTTTGGATGAGTTTATAGTTATTGGGGCAATGGCAGAGGGCAAAGACTAGATGGAAACCAAGAAAGGTAGGTTGACTAATCGAAGTGACTGGAAGGTGCCTGTGTGCTCCAGCTGCAATAGTTACAAAGGCGGTGCATCTGTTAGGAAGCTTTCCGAGTAGAGGCTGACTTCGAGTCACCTTGATGTCTGTGTCTTAAGTGGAATTCCACGTGCCATCCCAGCCCATAGACTCTTCCCTGGAGCACATGTACCCGTGACAGAACTCTGGTTTGCCCACCCCTGTGCTTATTCAGGATAGTCTTCTTAAACATTTTTCTCTCATTTGCAAAATGCATTTTAATTCACAGCTTTTATATCTCTGATAGCTTTGTTACATGTTCCTTTTTCTTTATGTGTGTACTCTGAACCAGATCTCCTAAAATATAAAAACTTACTTACCGTTTAATGGGCTGTTGCTACACACATGGACCCAGTTGTGTTAAACACAATCCCGGTGAAGACTTGGGGGAAAAGAAAAGTACAGACAAATCATCCACCATAAAAAATATGAAAGTAACCATGAGCCAAATACTGGTAGAAACTTGGATGTAAAAACCTACTGTGCTACTATTTTAAACAGAGACTGCTTGTTTGTTTCCCGGCCACTCAGACCCGAATAATCACACAGAAACTATATTAATTACAACATTGCTTATATAAATCAATATCTTAAGCTTCTTATTAATTAACTCTTACATCTTAAATTAACCCATTTCTACTAATGTATGTATCCTCATGAGACTGTGACCTACTGGTAAAGTTTTCTGGCATCTTTCTACTTCAGCAGCAACATGGCATCTCCCTGACTCTGCCTACTCTTTCTATAGTCTCTGTTTGGATTTCCCACCTGGCTTTATTCTACTAAGCCACTGGCCAAAACAATTTTATTCATCAACCAATAAAAGTGGCACACATACAAAAGGACACCCCACATCATACAATCTCGTAGATGTTTTTTGTTTTTGTTTTTTAAAGGTGGCCCTTATTCAAATAACATGACTGGTTTTTGTTGTAGCACTATTAAAATACAACTTTGAGGAGATGAAACTGGCAATTCAGCAGAGAGAAGGTAAGCCACACATCAAAGTTGCAGTTTGGAGCATCCTTACTGATTATGGTAAAAAGGTGAGAGAAGTAAAGAGGAAATGGTTAGAAGAACAAAACATGGAGATTTTAAAAATTCCCCACCAATATACATTAGCAACAACAATACAGAGCTCCTGTTTTGTCTTTAAACTGTACAAATCTTTTGCCTTCTTGTAAGAGAGTGCCTGTGAATGGAATACAATGAATTAGGCTCAACAACTGCAGATGCAGAGCAACGTCATCTTTCTCGTCAATTCCACACAGCATCTTCAGTATCTCCTCTAATTGTGGAAGGCACCATGGTTTCTTTTTGCCTTGAACCAACTCTGTACTGTGATTGTGTTCTCCAAAGCTTATGTATTACAAACTTCTCAAATTGATTTCTTGATGGTATTGTGGAGGGAGGTCCTTTGGGAAGAGATTAGATGAGTTACTGAGATTCTCCACTCCCATCCCAGAATGACTGGTCTGCATGGCAATGCAAGGACTGTGATGAACCTAGATTACAGCAGTCATCCAAAAAGAACATTATTTTCTTATTTACTCTTATTAGACTGGTAGCCCTGATTATACAGTGACTTTCTGAGAGAGACCCAAAGTCCTTCATTTCCCTCGCTCTTGTCATGTGATGGTCTCTGCTATAGTGATACAGTAAGAAGGCCCTCACCAAATGACCACCCCTTATATAATGGACTCCCAGCCTTCAGAAAAGTGAGAAATAAATGTCTTTTCATATTCATCAAGTAGGAGTAGGGATGGGAATAGGAGGGATCCGGTGGGAGGGAGGATGGAGGGAGAGAGTACTGAGAGAGACAATTGGAATCTGGGGGTATCTCTGGGATGAGCTAGAAACCTAGAGCAATGGAAATTCCCAGAAATCTATGAGGGTGACACTAGTTAAGATTCCTAGCAACAGGGGAATGGGAACCTGAATGGACATCTCCTGTAACCAGGCAAGACTTCTAGTGGAGGACTTGGGGCATCAACCCAGCCATAAACCATTCGATCTACAATTTGTCCTGCCTACAAGATGTGCTGTGGTAAAGATGGCGCAGAAATTGTGAGAGTGGCCAAGTAACAACTGGCACAGCTGAAGACCCATACTCTGAGAGGGAATTTACCCATTGAAGGCCAGGACCCAGAGGCAGGATACCTCAGAGACATAGGATGGAACCAAACATGCCTGTGTTGTCAAAAGGACAAAACAGCAGACCACAGAATAAGAAAAGATCTTCAACAAGCCCACATCTGACAGAGGGCATTGATAAAAAATACTTCTTACCAGGGTAGGGGCATAGGAATTGAAGAAATATAAGTAAAGAATATGAAGACGCATAAAAATAATAAGACAGGAAATCTAGAAAGTATCAGAAGGGCATTCCAGTGACTGAAGTCCTGAAATTTACCTGCATTTATTTTTCCACAGCTTTTATACCCAACATAAACAGGGGCAGAAGGTAACAAAAGATGTTATTAACATGATACTAAAGGATAACTCACTCTGAGACATTAAATCATTAGCATTCTATTGTCTAGGTAGCAAAATTGCTTTAGGTCGTGTATTCTGAAGGCTGCCCTTCCCTAGATGACTTCAAAGTTACTAAAGAAGGAGCAGAAGCACATTTGCATATCCTGACCACCTGTCAGGATGATATGGACTGACTAGAATGAGCAATCTTAATTTTAAAAGAACCAAGCAATCACCTCCTGAGTTAGGACATGCAACTATGCTTGTCAATCTCCAAACACTCTGACCGTCAGGCAAGGTGGAAATGAGCCTACATTCATTTTGGCTTCCATACCTCATCCAGTGGCCCACTGGCAATGTCAGTTCTGTTTCCCCTCTACAGTGAGATTCATACACCACCACCCTCATTTGAGCCTTCCTTGTTACTTAGCTTCTCTGAATCTGTGGGTTGTAGCATGTTTCTCCTTTACTTTATGGCTAATATCCACTTATTAGAGAGTATATACCATGCTTGTCTTTCTGGGTTTGGGTTATCATTCAGGATGATCTTTTCCATTTCTACACATTTGCCAGCAAATTTCATGATGTCATTGTTTTTAATGCTCTATTGTGTAATTTACCACATTTTCTTTATCCATTCTTTGGTTGAGGAACATGTAGGTTGTTTCCAGTTCCTGGCTTTTGTGAATAAAGCTACTTTAAACATAGTTGTGCAAGTGTCTTTGTGGTATGGTGGGGCATCCACTGGGTATATGCCCAAGACTGATATAGCTGGATCTTGAGGTAGATTGATTCCCAATTTTCTGAGAAACTGTCATATTGATTTCCAAAGTGACTGTGCATGTTTGCACTCCACCAGCAGTGGAAGAGTGCTCCACATCCTCTCCAGCACGTTTTTGATCTTAGCCATTCTGACTGGTGTAAGGTGGAATCTAAGTGTCACTTTGATTTGTATTTCCCTGATGACTAAGGATACTGAACATTTCTTTAAGTGATTCTCAGTCATTTGAGATTCCTCTGTTGAGAAGTCTTTGTTTAGATCTGTACCTCATTTTTAACTGGATTTTTTTTTTGTTTGTTGATATCTAGTTTCTTGAGTTCTGTATATATTTTGACAGATGTGGAGTTTGTGAAGATCTTTTCTCATTCTGTGGTCTGCTGTTTTGTCCTTTTTTT
>PVIU01013243.1:27081-57071 GCA_004026605.1 Ondatra zibethicus | reverse complement strand
AGGTTGTTTCCAGGTTCTGGCTATGACAAACAAAGCTGCTATGAACATAGTTGAGCACATGTCCTTGTGGCACAATTGAGCATCCTTGGGATATATACCTAAAAGTGGTATTATTGGGTCTTGAGGAAGGTTGTTTCCTAATTTTCTGAGAAATCGCCACACTGACATCCAAAAGGGTTGTACCAGCTTGCATTCCCACCAGCAATGTAGAAGTGTTCCCTTCTCCTCACAACCTCTCCAGCATAAGTTGTCATCAGTGTTTTTGATCTTGGCCAGTCTTACAGGTGTTAGATGGAATCTCAGAGTTGTTTTGATTTGCATTTCTCTGATGACTAAGGATGTTGAACATTTCCTTGACATTTAGTCTTTCAGCCATTTTAGATTCCTCTGTTGAGAGTTCTCTGTTTAGGTCTGTATTTCATTTTTTTTATTGGATTATGTGATCTTTTGCTGTCCAATTTCTTGAGTTCTTTTTTTTTTTTTTTTTTTTTGGTTTTTCGAGACAGGATTTCTCTGCAGCTTTGGAGCCAGTCCTGGAACTAGCTCTGTAGACCAGGCTGGTCTTGAACTCACAGAGATCTGCCTGCCTTTGCCTCCTGAGTACTGGGATTAAAGGCGTGCGCCACCACCACCCGGCTTTCTTGAGTTCTTTGTTCTTTGTATATTTTGGAGATCAGACCTCTTCTGATGTGGGGTTAGTGAAGATCTTTTCCCATTCTGTAGGCTGTCGTTTTGTCTTGTTGACCGTGTCCTTTGCTTTACAGAAGCTTTTCAGTTTCTTTCTTTCTTTTTTTTTTTGTTTTTGGGTTTTTTTTTTCGAGACTGTGGCTTTGGAGCCTGTCCTAGAACTAGCTCTTGTAGACCGGGCTGGCCTCGAACTCACAGAGATCCGCCTGCCTCTGACTCCGAGTGCTGGGATTAAAGGCGTGCGCCACACCGCCTGGCAGCTTTTCAGTTTCAGGAGATCCCATTTATTAAATTGTTTCTCTCAGTGTCTGTGCTGCTGGGGTTCTATTTAGGAATTAATAGAATTCCTGTGCTAATGCGTTCAAGTGTACTTCCTACTTTCTCTTCTATAAGCTTCAGTGTGGCTGGCTTTATGTTGAGGTCTTTGATCCATCTGGACTTGAGTTTTGTGCATGGTGATAGATATGGGTCCGTTGTCATTTTTCTACATGTTGATATCCAGTTATGCCAGCACCACTTGTTGAATATGCTTTCTTTTTTCCATTTGATATGTTTTGCTTCTTTATCAAATATCAGGTGTTCGAAGATGTGTGGATTGATATCCAGGTCTTCTATTCGGTTCCATTGGTCCTCCTGTCTGTTCTTACGCCAAGACCAGGTTGTTTTCAGTACTGTAGCTCTGTAGTAGAGTTTGAAGTCAGGGATTGTGATGCCTCCAGAAGTTCTATTGTTGCCCAGGATTGTTTTAGCTATCCTGGGTTTTTTTGCTTTTTCATATGAAGTTGAGTATTGTTCTTTCAAGGTCTTTGAAGAATTTTGTTGAGATTTTGATGGGCATTGTATTGAATCTGTAGATTGCTTTTGGTAGGATTGCCATTTTTACTATGTTAATTCTGCCTACCCAAGAGCATGGGAGGTCTTTCCATTTCTGGTGTCTTCTTCAATTTCTTTCTTCAAAGATTTAAAGTTCTTGTCATACAAGTCTTCCACTTGTTTGGTTAGAGTTACTCCGAGATATTTTATGCCATTTGTGGCTGTTGTGAAGGGTGATTTCTTCTTTCTGATTTCTTCCTCAGCCCTTTTATCATCTGTGTACAGGAGGGCTACTGATTTTTTTGAGTTAATCTTGTATCCTGCTACATTTCTGAAAGTGTTTATGAGTTGTAGAAGTTTCTTGGTAGAATTTTTGGGATCACTTATGTAAACTATCGTATCATCAGCAAACAGTGAGAGTTTGACTTCTTTTCCAATTTGTGTCCTTTTGATCTCCCTTTGTTGTCTTATTGCTCTAGCTAGGACCTCAAGAACTATATTGAATAGATATGGGGAGAGTGGACAACCTTGTCTTGTTCCTGATTTCAGTGGAATTGCTGGGAGTTTCTCTCTATTTAGTTTGATGTTGGCTGTTGGCTTGCTGTATATTGCCTTAATTATGTGTAGGTATGTTCCTTATATCTGCTGTCTCCAAGACCTTTATCATGAAGGGATGTTGTATTTTGTCAAAAGCTTTTTCGGCATCTCATGAGATGGTCATGTAGTTTTATCTTTCAGCTTGTTTATATGGTGGATTACGTTGACAGATTTTCGTATGTTGAACCATCCCTTCATCTTTGGGATGAAGCCGACATGGTCATGGTGGATGATGGTTCTGATGTATTCTTGGATTAGAGTATTTTTATTTATTTACTTATTGTGTATACAGTGTTCTGCCTGCATATATGCCTGCAGGCCAGAAGGGGCACCAGATCTTAATACAGATGGTTGTACGCCACCATGTGGTTGCTGGGAATTGAACTCAGGACCTCTGGAAGAGCAGTCAGTGCTCTTAACCGCTGAGCCATCTCTCAAGCCCTGGATTCGAGTATTTTTAATACTTAACAAACAATCTTTGTTCTCTGTGTAGAGTAGGAGGATTTGCTTCAAGATTGATGCCTTCATTGCTGTGTACACTGATACATTGAAGCTGCCTGGTGTGAGATTAGTGGCAGCAATTGTGTATAATGTCTGAACTCGGAAGCGTTGAATCTCTCTCCATTTTCCTTTTACATAGCTCTTGTTGCTTTCCTTTTCCAAAGCTGAGCTTCGGGCAGGGCTTACACGTTTATTCCCTTTATTCCCTTTATTCCCTTTCATGATGCCTTCCACACGTGAATACTTTTCTCAGTTGCAGGGTAAACCTCTTTGACAAGGCATAGCTCTTGTCTTCTTTGTGTCTGGCGTAGTGTGTGCATGTGTTGTGGAGAAACATCGTGTCTCAGTGGAGTGTGCAGTAGTACTGGGATGCTACCTTATTCCTAATTCAGCATCTAAGTGCTGCTCCCTGGGGCTGTTCTTAGGGAGCTCAGAGCTCTTCCTTCACTGAGTGAGTGTTTCTAGAAGCTGGTGCTTTCCTGTGTCTGAAGTGCTTTGGCTGCAACTCTCTTTTGCTTTTTTTTTTTTCTTGCTTTCCATTGCCTGTTTTCTGGGTCTGCCTATCTTCTGTTCTGAGGTCTGGGTGCCTTTGCGGTCTGTCCTAGCATTTCTTTTCTCTCTCTGTTCGTTCCTAAGATTTCTTCCAGTGTGAGGCTCTAAATAAATAGTCTCTTCATTTAAATTGTGCTGGAGACTGAAACTAGACCTCACCTATGCAGGGATGGATGTGCTATTCCACTGAACTAGATCTTCAACCTGATAGGTAGCATTTCTCAGCTAATCACTTAAGACTTTGAGACTTGTATATGCAGTGGCGACTAAGATCTGCATCAGCAGCTTTGTGTTGTTATGGTCAGACACCCTAAGGGGGAGGATTTGCTTTGGCTCACAGACCTTGAGTCTAGAGTTGCAGCTCATACACATGAGGAACCTGGTAGTGGCAGGAGTGCTTAGTAGAGGCCAGCCATCCACAGTGCAGCAGACCAGGATGCGGAGAGTGTTGGTCTGAACTAGGGGGCTGTAACTGTCAGAGCTCCTCAGCCAGTAACCTACTTCCTGTTCAAGGTTTGCTGCCTCTCAAGAGTACCATCAGATGAGCGTAAGTGTTCAAAATACAAGTCTGGGGACATTTTAGATTCAAGCCATAGCAACATCTGAACTTGGATATTTAGCAGGTGTCCCAAACAAGATACCACAAAGCACTCTCCTGCACTTCTCCATTTGCAGCTTTTGATGCAGTTTTGTGCCCAAACCCTAGAAGCGCCTCATCCTCTGCATCCAGTCTGTCAAGGTCCTGTTATCTGCCTTTTGAGTCTGTGATCACAGTCTGCTAGCACCACCTTGCTGGGCCCATGCAGTTGTCAGAGCACACTTTGCCCCACCCATTATACTAACAAAATCTTTTCATTGCTCTACCTGCTTCTGTTCTTGGCCTGCCTGCACACAGTTCTCCCAAGCAGCCCCATCAAAGTTGGGTTATGCTAGTCCTTTTGGCAAAACCTTGGAGGCTTCCTATCTCTGTTACAGCAGCAGTCCTAACCTTGACATTGTCTGTTAAGCCCTTCATGTTTGATTCCTGCTGCTTTTTAAATGGGTATTCTGCCCTTTTTGTATCATGGTCTTTCTCTGTACATTGGTCTCTTGGCTTTACAAATGCTGTAACACTCCCATATGGGGGCCTTTGGTGCTAGTCCATGTAGTATGCTGTTCCTGTGAATTCCTGTGGCTTAAACTGTTTCATAGTTCAGTGATACTCCAGGCTCTTCTTAACACACTGCAACACTGCCTACCTCCTCACTGCTTAAAATTTCCATTTCTCCTATCACATCAAACATGCTTTATCTTTTATGTGATGTCTGTGTTTTACTGCTCAAATGGCAGCCAGAAGAACTGTTTTTTCCCCTGTCCATTTGCAAATCCCCCCCCCTCTTTTGAGACAGGGTTTCTCTGTGTAACAACTCTGTCCTAGAACTCACTGTGTAGACCAGGCTGGCGTCAAATTTACAGAGATCCACCTGCCTCTGCTGCCCAAGTTCTGGGATTAAAGGAATATGCCACCACCGCCCAGCTGGAAATTCCCATTTCTTAGAAAATGTCACAATGTAGGTACTTGTTGATGAGTTTGGAAAGACTTCCCGTTCTGCATGGCAGTGCTTTGAGTATTGCTCTACATAACCAGTGTCTAGGGTCAGCACCTCTGCTTCCAGCTGTTCTTTCCTAAAGGGCTATATAGCTTGTTAGACCCCTGGCTTTCACCAGCCTGCATCCTCCAGGGATTCACTGTACATCAGCAAAGCCACGACCAGAGGACTTCTGTATAAAAGAAATAGTCTTAACTTTGTATAACAGCCGATCAAATAGAAGAAACCAAAAATTGCTAGATACATTC
Source organism: Ondatra zibethicus (assembly GCA_004026605.1). Lineage (NCBI taxonomy): Eukaryota > Metazoa > Chordata > Mammalia > Rodentia > Cricetidae > Ondatra > Ondatra zibethicus. Next base: position 52,084 of record PVIU01013243.1, on the reverse strand, counting down.
TACATATGCAAAAGTCTTTGACTAGGTGCAGTGTTGTAATGATGCTTGGAAATGCCATTTGGGGACTGGGATTCACCCCTTCACAGGGCTGCAGGGCTGTAGGCCTATGTGTCTGTCATTTGCTATCTGTGCAACACTGCTTGTTCTGATGTGAATGTCTCACTCTTTAAACAGCGGACACAAATTCTTCCAAACCGGTTGGCAGTGATGCACCCTGTGTTGTGAAAGTGGTAAGAAAATACTGCTCATTTTTTTTTAATCAGTGTAAGTTGGTATTTATTTTGTAAAACATCTTTTTTGATGACGAGAATTAGTTAAACCATAAGGTATTGTATTGTTAATTATGTTTCATAAATATTTAATGAGGTACATAAGTAGTTTTATAGTTTTAAGTAACTTGAGTTCAGAGTCTTCAGCTCCCCTGAACTAGAAGGGGCACAATTTGAGGGTATGTGGGAAATCACAGAGGTCTGCAGGGGTGGAAGTATCTGTTTTAGCTGTTTACACCAGGCAGGAGTGTTTTATATTTATATCCTGGAACATCATGCTAAGCTGATTTTTATTTTTGTATTTTGTTCTGGGCGTTTTTTTATTCACCCATCCCTCTGTCTGTCTGTCTGTCTGTCCGTCTTTCTGTCCATCCATTCATCCATCCGTATATTTATTTATTTTGCCTGCTGTCAGTTTTATTCCCTTCCATGTTCATTTTAAGTAGTTGTGATTCTCTCCCCTCTTGTGGCAGAGCCTTTGCTGTTCTCATGTGCAGGGATTGGCAGTGTCTCACTGGACACTGAGTAACTAGGCCAGTTACAGACTGGAGAACTGAGGCATCTTTATATTTAATCACCGTGTTTGTTTTCTCCTCACTTAGACATTGTTCTGCTCAGCAGAGCTTTTAGTTCCCCCACCCCATATTTGACACATGTGTAGACCCTTGTTAAATAGAGCCAGCAGAGGGGGTTGTGGAGAGCTGAGTGCCCATTCCCTGTCATCCACTAAAAGCACCTCACAATTTGTCAGTTCATTTTATTGTATTCAAATATAAATATATTTGACTCCCTAGGAGCCAGTTTAGACTAGAATTGAAGGTTTTTTTTCTTTTCTTTCTAATTTATTTATTTGATGTGTGTTTTCTTGCATCTATGTCTGTAAACCATGTGTGTGCCTGGTGCCCTGCAGGCCAAAGAGGGCATTGGATCCTCTGAAGCTGGAGGATGGTTGCGAGCTGCCATGTGAGTCCTGGGAATACAACCCAGGTCCTCTGGAAGAGCAGCCAGCGCTCTTAACTGCTGAGCTATTGCTAGCCCTTGTTTTAGTGAGCTTTTAAAAAACATTTACTAAGAAGTGTAATTTTTTAGTAAACATATAGCTAGTAAATCAGTTTTTGAAGACCCATGACAGGCATGTGCAAGTGTGTCACCCTTGCCCCTTGTGGAGCAAGCAGACTCTCATCTCTGCTGCCTCTAGAGAACTCCGTGTCCTGAGTTTGAACCCTGTCCCCTTCTCAGTTATTTCCTGTCTAGAGTTTAGGTGAGATAAAATGCTGTGTGTCCAACATGGTATTTGTAAAGGATCACTGTATTTTTAGTTTATCCATCATTTACTGCATTTTATTGACCTGTTGAAGGCATTTGGGCTGTTTACAGTTCAGACTACTGTGAACAAACCTTCCATGTAGGTTGTTAGAGTGATCTTTTGATGGGGATAGGCTTTTGTTTCTCTTAGAAGCTGAATAGCTTCTCTGTAGGAAGGATACACATTTACATTTTTAAAAAGTTCCAGACCTATTTCCAAAGTGACTTGCTGGTTTTCACATTGCCAGTGGTTGCTGACAGCCCACAGTGGGTGTGCCCAGCTTTGTGAGCTTGCTTACTTCCCAGCCCTTACGGAAGGTTTGCGGTGGTGTCTTGTTGTGGTTTCAGTTTGTATTTACTGCACGCACATCAGTGAGCCCCCTTTCCTTGTGTCTCTGCCATTTGTGCATATTTGTGTGATAAGTGCTTCTTCAGTCTCTTGCTTCTTTCTCCTTAAGAAAATTATTTGTAATAACTGGGTTGTGTTGCCTTTTATAGTTGAGTAGGATGAGTTATTCTGGCTAAATCTTATTTTCTGATATGTGTCTTATAACTATTTCCTTCTAGTTTGTAGTTGACTTGTTCATTTTTAAATGCTTTTATATATCTTTTTAGCTGACTTGTTAGATTTTTCTCCTCTTTGGTTAATATGTCTTCTGATACTGACTAAACCTGTAGCTTGTACCCCATTTAGACAGACTGATGTAGGCTTCTTATGTAGTTTGGAACTGCTTTGCTCAGGACTTTTGTGTCTTTTTCATAAGGCATCATGGTCATTACTTTTTCCAGAAGTATTTCTATATTAGACTCTGAGTCTGACTGGCTTTGGTGTCAGCAGCATTGGCTGTTTGATTCCCAGTGGCTGCACTGGCTCCTTATCCCAAGGACCTCTGGGTAAGCACTCATGTCTCATCTTCTAGAGTGCAGGCAGGTCTTGAACGCCTTTGTGAAGTGTGAAATGAATGCTTCCACAGCCTTTATTTATAGGCCTTAGTCAGCCTCTGCCCTTCCTGCGCGGTGTGTTAATTAGTGCCTGTGTCTGTGTCTCCTGCCATTCGTTCTCTCGTCTCCTGTCCTTCCACGTTGGAGCTTTCTTTCTCCTTGTGGAATGGCGTTCCTTCTGGAACTGCTGGGCTTGCTGCCAGGCAGAGGAACTAGAGTTCTTAGGGTGACACTAGTCATGTACATCACTTGCGGGGAGTTGTCTGTACCTGTCGTCTGTACAGATGGAAACATGACACCTGTGGGTAAGATTAGTTTCTGAGTGTCTTCAGAGGATTCCATTGAGAAGGAAGTAAGCTTCCTATGACTCAAGACTGTGTGGAGCAAACTGGTCCAGGCTTTCAGACCCCTCTGCAGCTGGCTAATTTGCATACTTGTCTCCAAGTCTTGGAAGGAGAGTGCTAAGTGATGGCGTTTGTTTTGTTCTGTGTGAGCTGAACTTCTGGCAGCTTCTGTTTTATCTTAGAACTTTGAGCTTCATTGTAAGTGGAATGAACTTCACTTTTCCACCCTTTTTACTTACCTAGCTGAGGGGAAATGGGTAGGATCGGTATTTCCAGTTATTTAATCAGAACACATTGAATTTCTAAGTTTTAAGGATGTTTATTTTCAGACCTAGTCTAGTATTCTGTGTCTTCTGTTGTCCTTTGTTCTTCTCTCTGTAATAGAGATGGTGACAAGTGCTTGGTTTCTTGTGATTCATATTTTAGTAGCTCTTCCAGTGTTGTGGTCTGTGGTCCTGGAAGAACAGCTGCCCAGCCTTCAGAGGGGACTCCAGGCATAGTTGGCTGCTGTTCCCTTGATGACTGAAGCCTTTGGGTCCTTTAAATTCCTGTGTCGATTACTGTATTGTCATTTATTATACAATTCACTTCTAATATCCTTATGATGCCATTTAAAAAAAATTGTGTGTATTTCTCTAAAATCTAAGTAGATTTTAAGTTACTTGATAATGACCGTTTCCTGTTTTGTTTGTTTGTTTATTAAGGTATAATTTTCTATCCCCTTTTACCTGTTTTTCTGTACATTTACTTTTATCATTTTGATTCACTTTTCTCTATTGGGAATAGACTGGATCGTCATTTCTCTTCTTACAGCTTTGTAGTCTTCAAAGTGGAAGTAGACTCAAATATAAGCATGTAGGACGATTAATAAACCTTTTCTGCATTAAAACCAGAACAGTTGCCATTCAGACATAAACATGAGGGTTCTGACAGGTGCTTGTACGTGTGGTGCTGAAATGGGTGCTAAGCCTGCTGGCTGCTAGGCAGGTTTCTGTGAACTGCTGCAATGCTAGCTAAGGCTTGTGTTTTCAGAGAACATGAATGACTGACTGGGCACGATACCAGAACAGCAAGATGTGAAGCTTAGTATGTGAGGTCTTTATAGATGGTTCTATGAAGAACCTGTGCATTGGAAAAATGAGCATGCCTTTTATTTTTAGAACAAAAATGGGCAAGTTATTTAAGACGTACAGCTAAGTTGGTTTTTACTGTAAAGTTATGTAATCACATAACTTTAACCAAGGCTTGATAAGTCTGTCAGGTGGAGATACAGATTAGAACCTGCCGCATTGTGCACCATTATCGTGTCGGATGAGATTATGTCTGCAGATCTGGACTTTCACTTTGAGATCCTTTTCCATGCTTCTGCTCTGAGTCTCCACCCTGAGAACTTGGTTACTTTTGACATGCCTGCTTTGTGAATGAGCTCTGTAGACCTGCATATGGCATTGGTGTGAACGTAAGATACACATGCACGTTAGATGTCTCAACATCTCCTACACACTGCCTCCTGTTTGTGTTTAGGGCCTTCTTCATCCTTGACTGATGCAAGGTGCTGTAGGATAGTGCTTCTGTGTCATCGGAACAGTTAGCTTATCTCTACTTTCAGGGGCTGTGTGTGTCTGTGCGCGCATGTTTGTGTGTGTGTGCACGTGTGTGCATATGAAATTAGGTGGTCAGGAAGAAGTAGTAAATGAATAAACTGGATAATATGAGTAGACTTTTTACTATTTCCTCCCTCCCACAGCTAACTGAAGCCTTAGTAAGAATTAGTTCTTTGAGTCATTCTCACCTTTGTGGGAACAGAATTGGAAGCCTGAAGATAGCTTCCAGTTTGTGTCACCCAGAGCTGGTGCATGGTGTCCTTTCTTGGAGGACTGATGGTCTCTATCTCACAGCCTCCTGGGAAGGGCTTTGCCTGATGTTATGATGTGTGTTCTGAATTTTCAATTCAGATATCTTAATTTTTTTGGTAAGAAGGAGAAACTTTGTACAGCTTCATTTTTAAATGGCAGCCAGTTGCTTTTGGATGGTGCCATTGAAATATATCACATTTTAATTTTTTTTCCTGTTGTCATAGTCATTTTGACACTTAGAAGTCTTAAGGAAACGTTTAGTGATATTCTAGTTAAAATGTCAGTCCCAATTTCTTTTCTAAATCTTGGCTATTATAGAGTTGGCAAAGTATTTTAGATTTGAAATATGTTAATACAATTTTAGTTCTGAGATAAGGTATTTTCTCCACAGATAGCTCGCTTCAGCTAAAGCACAGTGCCAAGAAGTAGTTCCTTTCCTTTGTCATAGTGGAAGCCTATTGGATAGCTAATGTAAGAAAGTGCTCAGAAAGTCTGCATTATAACATCCTCGTTTATATGGTTGAGTCACATTAGAAGTTTAATAAATTATTGCTTGAAGGAAACTTGAAAATTAAAGTTGATAGGATGTAGGTTGAAACTGAATAAATCAAAAGCCTTGCACTGTTGGTAGTAAGCCAGGAGTGGTCTTGGGAAAGTGTCCTTTAAGCCTGAGTTTTATTAATGAATCATTCCGAAAGTTAACCAAAATTCTTTTTTTTAAATTTCACTTTTTCTGTGACTTGCTCAGTCACATTTGCTCATGTTTCTGGCTCCTGGTGCAGCTAAGAAACAGGTATGGGAGAGTTTCTTGCTTAGCACATCAATTAGGGTCTTGACATTTGCACTTGAGTAGAGGGACTTGATCCTGGGTCAGAGCTTGGTGACATGTAAGGCCCTTGAACACTGCTTTCCTGAGGCTGAGCTATAGCAAGTATGGCAAACCATTTGGGTTCTTTCTGATCCGAGCATTGCCCATTTGTGACTTACGTGCTCCCTGGGGTTAGGTATGCTTGATTGCTGATGAGTAGAGTCCGGTAAACATGCTACCTGGAGACTTGTGAGCTGAGAGAACTGTCTATGAAATAAAGGTTTTAATTGATATCTCAAGGACCCAAATTAACTTCTGTAGTAATGGAGGGTTTCTTCAGTGGAGAAAATGTGGATGTATTTATTTTCAGGGTTTGGAGCAGATGTTGCTGAGGTGGGGAAGAACTGCAGCTCAGATCTTTGCCAGGTCTAATGAGCTCTGAACCTTAACTCCAGCCATGCAGGTTTTCTGTTCAAAATACTTTGCTCAGATTAGTTTAGAAATGTTTGCTTTTCTACTTGAAGTTGTCATTCCTTTAAAATCAGTATGAAAAATCAAACATTAAGTAGATACTACTTTATCAATAAGCCAGACCAAACTCGGTATTTAAAAAGCCAACAAAATTATAACTTATTTCTTATCCATATTTATTAAACAACGTGGGCTGTTATCTCTTGTTGTGTAAAATATGTCTTTGTACATGTTTGTCTTTTTACAAATAATTCAAATGGTTAATATCCATTGAAATAGGAAATAGATACTAGCTAGTAAAGTTGGGGAAAACAGTTATTTAGCTCTAATTTCCTTTTGACTTTACAAAAGTTGGAGGTTTCTTTGTCTGAGAAACATAGGAGTTAGTGTCAGAAAGCAAAGAGCAGAGTACTGTTTTGCTCTGGAGATCCAGATCCATTCCTGCCGGTTCTGATAACTAGGTAGAACCAAGGGAAGAATGAAGGAAAGGAATGGGAGTCCAGCCTTAGTTGGTTAAATCAGGGTTGAATCTTATTAAATCTCAGAAATGTCTTGTAGGCCCTTGGTGGTGATACATTTAGCATGGTTGCTGGCCTTTGCTTAATAAAGATGAAAATCAGTTTAAACATTTGTCTTAAACTTCTGCAAAGAGAACTAAATTTTTGATAATTCATCACTTAGGAAAGTTGAGCTTCAGAGAAATAGATTATTGTGAGAACCTGGAAAATATTTCTAAGGAGTTGAATTTAATCTTTTAATAGCTTAAAAATTTAAATACCAAAGTTACATTTTGTTGTAGGAAAAATTAGATTTACTCCATTTTTGAAGGCTCAGTGAAAATAATTCAATAATTTTAATTGACTCTTGTATTCTAAGGAACCCAGCGACAATGGACCTCTTTTCACTGAATTGAAGTTCTACCAGCGGGCTGCTAAACCAGAGCAAAGTAAGAAACAATAAATATGTTTAAAATTGTCTTGTTAAAGGTTTAAATATTTAAAAATAAGCAGTTTGCCTGACTTTATTTCACATAAGCTAGGTTAAAGTGTCACATCTGTGGCTCTGTTTGCATTTGTTTCATACACAAATTCCACTCAAATGGTATTTGCAGGAAGTCATTCTGATATATTTGCTATATGGTTTATTGGTATGTGAATAATCAATGGTATGTGGCCTAGGAAATATATGAATTACCTTAATTGACAAGTGTGAGTACATGGTCTCTAACTCTTTTGAGCATTTTGCTAAAACCTGAAGCACATGAACAGGCTGAGCCCTGGATTTGCTGAGACCCAGTGCTGTGAACAGCCTCCTGGCTGCTCTCATCTCTTGTTTTATCTGAGGTCCCAACTCTTTACAGTAAGGGAGTGGGAGCAGCACCTCCATGTCTCCTACATCTTGATTTGCAAGGTGAAGAAGAGATGTAAATATTGAAGGAGACAGCCCTGTGTTTCTAGAAATTGGGGTGAGAGTCAGTCTTGTTGTGGAAGCAGGCAAACGACATCATTAGGCAGTGCTGTTGCTTTGCGCTTCAGAACTGGTTTCACAGGTGGGCAGTTCAAGACACGGTAACAGCAGAGCACTATTTTGCAGGTTGGTAAAAATTTTTATGATACTTTGTGTTCCTCTGCTCTTTCATCCTGTGTTTTGTTGCACATGTAAGTATGTTCTACTTACTTAGAACATTACTTAGTCATTTGTTTGAAATGACCATTTATGTACAGAAGTTGACATCACAGGCCTCTCTTTCAACTTCTAGTTCAGAAATGGATTCGTACACATAAATTGAAGTACCTTGGTGTTCCTAAGTATTGGGGATCTGGTCTACATGATAAAAATGGAAAAAGGTAAAAATCTACATTTTAAGCTTTTCTTGTTGGGTTGGTTTAGCTGGGAGTTTATTGCTGAGCACCCACAATAACTAGGTGTGTACATCTGGGCTGTGGGGCAGCAGAGGGGAGGGTAAGATCCACCATAGTTTGGGGCAGCCTAACTTGTGGACTTGTATGGAGGGAGCATTGTCAGGTGGCTAGCTCCATTGACAGGAACAAAGCCAAAAGAGTGCACCCTGCCTCTCCCATTCTTTATGCAAAAGAGCCCTCAGGATCCCATTTGATATCTCATATTGAATGTCTAATCATTCATGGAGACTAGAGACTTGTTCTTTATGAGAGCTTTAGTCTAGCTGGTTAGAGGTGACAAACATTTAGAGACAACATTTCTGAAACATGGGAGAAAAGCTGGGTGCTAACTTGTGTAAACTTTTCCTCTTAGATAGATGTCTTAGGAGTTGGAGTTGAAGAAAACCCCTAATGCCTTTGTTCAGTCTGCTCTTTTCAAAACTTGTAGGAGACCATGAAGGCCAGACCTAGTTAGAAACTGGAGGCCTACTAGTTAGAGTGGTGTTTGTATTAAGTGAAGAACAACTGTGACTCCACTGTTTTAAGCAGTCATCAAAGGCCTAATTCCACGGCTTGTACTTTTTTGAGCTAAGGTCTTTCTTTCTAGACTTAGCCTCAACTCACTGCAGAGCCCAGACTGACAATGTCCTCTGGCCGCTTCTCCTGAGTCTGGAGTTGTAGGTACACTTTTGCTCCTTGTCTAGCTCTCTGTTAGTATCCTTTTGTGCCATTGGGAAAGCTGCTCCATTTCTGGACCTCACATGCAGACACAGTGCCAGTGTCAGAAATTGGTGTCAGTGTCTTGTGAGTTTTCCTTTCCTATCAAGGAGCTTCTCCTGGAGTCCTGTGAGACTTCCTTATACATTTTCTTGGTCACAGTTTTGTAATTCTTATGCTTAAACCTGCCACTGGAAAGGTCCAAGTAGTCACACAGGTCACACAAGTTTCTTGGTTTCACTGTTACATGGAAGGGGAGGGAATGCCCAAGCCAAATTGGTACTGTGTTAGCAAAGACTTGAGAATGGGGCAACCAGTATGTAAGCCTGCCAGTTTTATTTACTAGAGAGCCATGCATCTCCTTTTGGGGAGTCTGGGGCTCCCTGGAATCCAGAGAGAGGTAGTAGGTGGAAGACTAGTTGTTCACAGGGTACTTGGCAGGAGCTTCAGAGGACTCAGAGTGGGTAACTAACTATAGCTGAGCGAGTCTCCAACTGTGTCTCAGTTTATTGTTAGTAATGACCATTCCTTCTGAAACTGAGCTTACTAGACCTTCCTCGGTGGAGCATGAGACTCAGACTGGTCATGGATGAAGTGTTGACTGTAGGTTGAAGCACTAAAAATAATCACATAAGTCTTTCAGAAGTAAAGAAATAGAAAATAGGATTCTTCTTCCAGCCGTGTCCCCTGCCAGTCATCCTTACTTTTCCTTTAACTTGTTTGGGAGTGATTACGACAGTATGAGGATTGTAAAAAATACTTTTTTGCCATTTGGGAATTGTTTGTTCTGATTAATATTTTCTCATTACTTGAAGCATTTAGCCAAGTCCCTGAAAAAGAAAGCATCAGAGGCCTTACCTGACATGTTTGGAAGCAGCTTTCTCTCAGTATTCAGTCCTAGAGCTAGCTAGCTCTCTCTCTCTCTCTCTCTCTCTCTCTCTCTCTCTCTCAGGAGAACATGCTAACAGTTTGTGTGTTTCATTTGTTTATAATTTGGGAATGGTGAGAACATTTTAGGGCCATTTGTTCAGAGTTAGTGAAAGGGTGATTTGCATGTAAAAGCAAAGGCCTGGTTAATCTGCTTTAGGAGTGGACCTTGTGTTGATGAGGTAGTGTTACCATCTTCCAGACTCTGCTGGCTAGTTCTGTGTCAGCTGAACACAAGCTAGAGTTACCTGAGAGGGGAACCTTGATTGAGAAAATACTTCCGTAAGGTTGATCTATGGGCCAGCCTGTAGAGCAGTTTGTTCATTAGTGATTGATGGGGAGGGTCTAGCCCACTGTGGTGCCATCCCTAGTCTGGTGGTCCTGGGTTCTATAAGAAAGCAGGCTAAGCAAGCCAGTAAGCAGCACCCCTCCTTGGCCTCTGCATAAGCTCCTGCCTCTAGGTTCCTGCCCTGCTTGAGTTCCTGCCCTGGCTTTCTTTAATGATGAACAGTGATGTGGAAGTGTAGGTTGAACAAACTTTTTCCTCCCCAGTTGCTTTGGTCATGGTGCTTCATCACAGGAGTAGTGACCCTAGGACACAGAGTGTCGGCAAAGGTCAAAGGTTACACTGTTAATCAGTTTTGTAGTGATCACACAGGCTCTTTTTTTAAAAAAATATTTATTTATTATGTGTACAATATTCTGTCTGTGTGTATGTCTGCAGGCCAGAAGAGAGCACCAGACCGCATTACAGATGGTTGTGAGCCACCATGTGGTTGCTGGGAATTGAACTCAGGACCTTTGGAAGAGCAGGCAATGCTTTTAATCTCTGAGCCAGGCTAACTCTTTGGAAGAGGCAGAGGTGTATATCCTGCTCCTCTCTCAGCTTTGCAAAACCTGCCTACCTAGGATATTGGGAAGTCACATGACTGTTCTCTGTTATATTAGAGGCCAGGGTTGTGGGACTCTTAATACAAATGGATATTTTGCCTCTACTTGATAGTATGAGTTTGACAGAAACTTTACCTCCTAAAACATTACTATTTTATTAAAAAATGTACAGACAGTCTCTAATTCTCTTCTGGTTTAAAAATGGATAAGATCCTTTATTTTATATGATGACATCATATTTTAGTATTTGCTGACTGTTTCCCTGTAACTCACCATATTTTATTGTCATGAAAACCTACATTATGGAAGCGTGGCTTTTGTGTTGTACACTGTTATTATCCCAGTGTGTGGAGAACAGTGGTTCAGACCATGGGCCCACTTCCTTTGAGGGAGGGCACTAAAATGCTCTTCTGTAAAATAGGATGGAAGAGCACCTGCCTGGCGAGTGCCCTGGGTGAGGTACACTGTGGGGTGAGGTGCACCTGGGGAATTTTGTCTTGTGTGTCTGTCTTCATAATTTCAGTAGACACGGTAGACTTTGGCCAACTCTTGAAGGAGTTGAGCAGTGCCATTACAGGTCTCTAGTGCTTCACATATGCATGCTTAGAGTTCGAATCCCTAGGAAGGATGAGACCCACCTCCTCATTTCATTTCTAGGAATTATGGTTTGAGGAAGAAATATCACTTGGTCAAGGTGACATGCAGGTTAATGGTAAAACCAAAATTTGTCATTTCTGCATTTCCAAATCTTGACCATTGAGTGTTTAATACATAATTGCTTTATACCATTTGGTCAGTTTTACTGAGTGTGATTTTTAATCCACCTCTTGACAGCCTAGATTTAACAGAGCATTTTATTGCTGAAATATACATTAAAAATGGAGACACAGTCACAGGAGGACGCTCCTGTTTAGAAACAGCAGGTAACTTCAGGAGAAGAATCAGTGCCCGCAGTCAAAGCCCAGTGGATGTGTGTCACTGTAGATGGGTCTGCTCAAGTCTGTGTGGGCATTGTCTTAAATTGAATGTTGTTTCTTGTTTTTTTTTTTTTTTTTTTTGAGGCAGGGTTTCTCTGTAGCTTTTGAAACTGTCCTGGAACTAGCCCTTATAGACCAGGCTAGCCTTGAACTCACAGAGATCCGCCTGCCTCTGCCTCCCAAGTGCTGGGATTAAAGGCGTGTGCCACCACCGCCCAGCCGAATGTTGTCTCTTGTAAAACTAGTTTAGACCCAGGAAGACAGGACAGTACAACATTCTGAATTCTTGAGATTTCTATCTAGATGGGAGAAATTCTTCATAGTGTGTGTTCATGCCCTTTTCCTCCTCTTTTATAATACTGCCTTATTAAGCATAATTTGACATAATCTGAAGGGAGAATATTCATTGCTCATGCATGTTCCTAGTTATTTCCCTTACTGACTTTTCTTGTTTGTCTTCAGTTACAGGTTTATGATAATGGACCGCTTTGGGAGTGACCTTCAGAAAATATATGAAGCAAATGCCAAAAGGTTTTCTCGGAAAACTGTTTTGCAGCTAAGCTTAAGAATTGTATGTGAGCTCTGCTCCTTGTTGTGGATACAGTAAGGGCTGTTTCTGTCACAGCTCAGTCCTCTGCTGGCCGTGTTTGGTACTGCATTAATTTACTCTGTGTGTTCTCCATAGCTGGATATCCTGGAATACATCCACGAGCATGAGTATGTGCACGGGGACATCAAAGCCTCCAACCTTCTTCTGAGCTACAAGAACCCTGACCAGGTCCTTAGAACTTCAGTATTTACTGTTGTAAAACATGCTGCATGAGGAAGTGGGGTACTCTGGACTGAACCCCCCCACAAGCTCTGCTTTTTTTTTTTTTTTTATAGATACACTAGCAATACTGTTTCTTCAGACACTTTTATATAGTTACCATTCTGCATTTTTGCTCCAGTTTGAACTGCTGGCACTTTATCAAGTTGGCTGATTTGTCCTAAATAATATTCAGAAGTACTTGATACAAAATGAATTTCAAATAGCTATTTGGGGGTGGAAGCTTAAAATTATATAGCGCACCAATGAATTAGATTTGCCTGTCCGCTCTGTCACTTTTTAAAAAATTTCCTTTGTTCAAGAAATCCATCAGATGTGTCTGTTACTTGGAAAGTTTGGTATTTGGTGTACAGAATGCCAGAGCAGTCTGAATTTGTCTGTCCTTAGGGCTGCAGTGCAGGTGTGCATTTTCAGTCTGCTTCGTTCCCTTTGCAGTTTTGTGTTTAAGAGGAGAAAGCTCTATTGTATACCTGTGTTGGAGTCAGCTCAGTTGTCAGTGACATACAGGATGCTTGTAGCCATTTCCATGTTTTGTGCAAAGAAGATGCTGGAATGGCACTTCTTGGTGTTGTATAAGAAGGAAGTTTTCAGTGCTTGGTTTGGTGCAGTGGTCCGTCCACATTCTATGAACTTGGCTCTTTCTCATAGACCTGTTTGCAACCACCTATAGCTTAGATTTCCCTTTTTCTTTTGATTGCCTCCTTTTCTACCACAGTGTGTTTGCTTCCCCTCTACAGGCTATGGAGATCATCAGGGATGTGTGTAGTGCACCAAGAGAAAGAGATTTGCTGTGCTGGGGCGCTCTGTGAGGCATTGCAGGGTTCACCTCTCCGCAGCCATCTCATTTGAACTGTTTCCTTGAACTACTAAAAGTTTGACTCCTGTTAGTTTGCACTTGACTAACATGAGCAGCTTTTTGTTCACATGACAGCCATGTGCATCTCTCCTACCTTTCAGGAATGGGGTTACTTTCCCAGTACTCAGTCCATTTTTGTGCTCACATGTATATGGGTGCATGCATTTGTGACCGAGAATCAGGTATAATGTGTGGCTATCAGATGGGTACCACATGTACTAATGTTGTGTGCTAGTCAGAGCAAACTCATTGGATTCCTGTCTGTATTCCAAATTAGCTTTAATCTGGAAGTCTCGACTTTAATATATAGTATTTAAGCTGTAGGTAAAGACCTCATATAAGAGTTTTGAATATTATTTTAGCCCTTGAACAATTTTTATCATGTAAATAGGCCTGCAGGTAAAGAATCAAGAGACGACAGCTGTTGTATTGTGTGCTGACATTGTTCATCTCACTTTTCTTTGTGGAAAGAGTCTTGAAAGCTTACTTTGTGTGATAGTTATGTTCTAGACTCTAAGAAACACTTGACACCAGTAAGCCTTGCCCATGGAGACAGGATTAGTTAGAAATTTAGCACATACTTTTGTAAGAAAATATGCAAAGTGAAATAGTTTTCTAAGAACTGTCGCTTCACGGTCATTTAACATTTATTAAAAGTAAAAATTCTTGGGTGATAGGGTTGGGTAGCTCAGTGGCAGAGGAAGGTCCTGTGTTAGACTCAATACTGCAAACAAAATAAGATTTCTTAAAAGTAAGAATTAGGGCTTGGCAGTGAGGACTCACACCTGTAATTCCAGCACTTGGGAGGCAGAGGCAGGTTGATCTCTGTGAGTTCGAGGGCAGCCTGGTCTACAGAGTGAGTTCCAGGAGAGCCAAAGTTACACAGAGAAAACCTGCCTTGAAAAACGGGGGGAAAAAAAGGTAAGAATTACTCAGAGATAATAGCTCAGTGGCAGAGCTCATGTCTAGCTTTTATGAAGCTTTAGGTGCAATTCCCAGCGTTCCAGAGGAGGTAAGGGTCGGTTCGGTACATCTCCAGTGTTCACATTAGATTTGACTTGTTTGGAGAGCTGCTAATTTGCCTTCGTAGGTGAATCTACCCCTAAGTGGTTGTGTTTTGTTTCTGTACTATTTTGGTTTTTCGAGACATGGTTTCTCTGTACCTTTGGAGCCTGTCCTGGAACTAGTTCTTGTAGACTGCCCGGCTATTTCTGTACTTTTTGAGTGATACATGTGGGTTGATTTTTGTCTTTAACTTGGCACTTGGAAATTTATAGGTGTACTTGGTAGACTATGGACTTGCTTATCGGTACTGCCCAGATGGAGTTCATAAAGAGTACAAAGAAGATCCCAAAAGATGCCATGATGGCACACTGGAGTTCACCAGCATCGATGCACACAATGGCGTGGGTATGTCCACAGTGGCCTGTTGTGTCCACAGTAGCTTGCTGTGTCTACAGTGAACTGGTGTGTCCATGGTGGTCTGTACTGATGTTTCCTTCTGAATTTCTATACTTACTTATGCTAAGTAAATAAGTAGACTGATAAGAATACTGGAAGAAGCAGAGTGGGATGAGAAAGAGGGCAAAGGTTTGGCTCCTACAGTGGAGGAAGGCCCTTGTGCATGCCCCTGCCCTTCAGGGATAACTGGAGCTTTGGGTTCCCATAGCTCACCTTTGTGCGGCTTTGTTTTATACATCCTGGTTTCTTATGTACTACGCCTTTATGGTGAGTAGCTTTTGTGTAAGCTAGCTTAGTCCGGTGTCCATGTCTTTTTCTGTGATGGACCTCACAGTATTTAGAGTGTTAACATTTTAATAGCTTCCCGTCTCCCAAAGATAGCAGTGCATGTGAGGTGCTTTCAGACTTGTATTTCCTAGACAGTAGTAGCAGTTTGAAACCTTAAGTTTTCTCAGTGTAGGTTCTAAGTAAGTTTGGGTTAAGTAAGTTTAAGTCAGTTTGGGTTACTAGTTGTAGATAAAGATTTCTTTTATACAGACCAATGTTCAATGTTTTCATTACATTCAGACAAATGTTTCTGTCGCAAGGTAGACTTGAGTGGACTGCTCTGTCTCTCTGGAAAGCTGTTGTACTCTGCTTGATCTTGTGTTTGTAGCCCCATCACGACGTGGCGATTTGGAAATACTTGGTTATTGCATGATCCAGTGGCTCAGTGGCTGTCTTCCTTGGGAGGATAACTTGAAAGATCCCAACTATGTTAGAGATTCTAAAATTAGGTAAGGGACATTTTAAATTATTTTGGGTTTGGGTGATGATAGGGCAGAGGATTTTAGTCAGAATTTCCTGATAAGACCTATTGGGTTTTGTTTTCTAGATTATTTATTTTATTTTATTTTGCTTTACTTTATTTTATTTTTTTAGACAGTGCTTTGCTGAGCAGCCCTCCTGCCTCAGCATCTTGACTGTTGCTATTATAGGTATGTCACAGTCACCACACCTGGCTCAGTGATGTTTAAAGTTGAAGGTGCTGGTGAGGTAGCAGGGCTCTTTGAACTTTGGTGTTTTTCTGAGAAGTACTGCCTGCTGTGCTGTCCTGGTAGGAGACTGAGCTCAGAATGGCACTTGTCACTAAGCATTCCTTCCTTCCTCAACAGATACAGGGACAATGTTGCAGCTTTGATGGAGAAATGCTTTCCTGAGAAGAACAAGCCAGGTAGGGAAGGTTTCCATAGACCTTCATATTACTTTTAGTTTCTGGAAGGAAAAATCCCTCAGTCTGTGAGCCTGGGCATTTTAGGACGTTACTGTTGTTGGAGGTGTGCCTTCTTCCCAAAAGCAACTTTGCACAGTGAGCCGGTCAGCAAGCTGATCAGTGAGCTTTGGAGCCTCGTATGGTGCCCCTTTGCTTTCGTCAGGGGAAGCATGCTTTGTTCGCTTAGCCAGCGCTTATGGAGGCTGTGTTATGTGCCAGAGACTGCTCTCAGTGCAGGCTGCGCCTCACCTCTGCCCTCAGGATGCTGCAGCTAAGTGCACAACAGTGATTTCTGTTAGCACATTATGTTGTTAGTCCTCTGGAGAATAAGAAGACAGGAAATGGAATTGGGAATGTAGAGATGGCACAGAGAGTAGGAAAGAGAGTTTAAATTTTGAGCAGCATGTGGATGGGACACTGCAGCATTGTAGGGAGGAGGTGAAGAAGTAGCTGTGGGGAGGTTGGGAGACTGCTCTAGAGGATGTGAGGACTGTGTCCTTTTCCGTCATCATGTGGTCACTGGTTTTTACTTTGATCAAGAGTCTACAGCTCAAAATAGGCCGGATGCCAATGGCTTTACTTTCTAGAGCCGTGGTTCTCAACCTTCCTAATGCTATAATCCTTTAATACACCTACCTCATGTCATGGTGACCCCCAACCGTAAAATCATTTTCACTGCTACTTCATACCTCTTTTTTGCTACTGTTATGGATCATAATGTAAATATCTGCTATGCAGGATGGTCTTAGGCAACCCATGTGAAAGGGTTGTTTGGAACTCCCCCCAGAGGTTGTGGCCCACATGTTGAGAACCACTATTCTAGAGACAAGAACTACCTCTAGTTCCTGGTTGAGGGTAGGTCTGGGGAGCACTCTGCAGTTTGTCCTTCTGTTACCATCCATTTCTGTCCTCAGTCCTGGGCTGAGTGCACTAAGTAAGACTTCCGTTGTATGTATGTCTGTGTGATGCTCTGTTATATCTACATTCCATTGTTCACGTATTCTACTGCATATCTGGGTCTTGTCTGTTGCACAGGACCAATTTCCCATACAGACTGCCTGGGGTTCAGTTTGACTGACTGTATGTGAGAAGGGTCATATTCAGTTGACTTTATATCCTATCTTAAAGACTTCCTTTATCTTCTGGTGTTTCTTTTGTCAGAACTCTTGTGTGGACTCTGTTCTTCGAATTGTTTTTTTTTTTTGTCTAGTCCTTATCCGTACTTATCAGATATTGCAATTTTCTCTTTGGTTGCTGCCTGGCAGTATCTGGTGGTTTAAGTATTTAAGTGTTGTTGTTGTTGTTTTTTAAACCCGACTTTCTTTCTTTCTTTCTTTTTTCAATAAAGAATTTTTTACTGGTACACGCTTTTAATCCCAACACTTGTGAGGCAGTGGCAGGCAGATCTCTGAGTTCAAGGCCAGCCTGGTCTACAGAGTGAGTTCCAGGAGAGCCAGGACTACACAGAGAAACTGTCTCAAAAAAAAATATTGTGTGTTTGGATTTTTTCTCTGTCTAAATACTGTAGGTATGCCTAGTGCCTGCAGAGACCAGTAGAGGGCATTGAATCTCCTAGAACTGGAGTTACAGATGGTTGTGAGTCACCATGTGGGTGTTGGGAATGGAACCCACATCCTTGGAGGAGCAGCCAGTGCTTTTAACTGATGAGCTTTCTCTCCCCCTCCTTGACTTTGATCTTGACTGCATTTTTGCTGAAGTTTTCGCATCACTGTCAGTCCCTTCATGTTTGTTGGGCTTCGGAGTGAGTCTGGTGTGATTTGAAGAGCCACTGCCTTTGTAATCCTGTCTTCCAGCCCACTGTGGCAACTCTTCCATTAAATTCCTCCTTAAATTCTGGTTGTATTTTGGTCTCCACAGAAATCTTGCTGTCATCACAGTCACATTGGGTAACTGATTTTTTTTTTTGTTCTATGTTAAGTATTCTGGTTTGAACATTTCATTTCCAAGTTGTAACATATAAAAATAGGGCAGATTTTGTGTATTTTTACCCTGTATTCTGTACTGTGGAGTTTTGCTTTGTTGTTTCCTTTCCCTTTCCCCATCACTTTGTGCCAGTACTTGGTTCCCCTGTGTAGCCTTGGCTGGCCTTGAACTTGCGCTCTTCCTGCCTCAGCTTCCTGAAAGCTAGGATTACAAGTTTGCATACCAAATCCTTTTTTTCATAGACCTTGATGCAAGCCCAGCCATGCTGTTTGCTCCTGAAGGTGCTCTGATGCCCTTTGACCTTTAGATGCCAGCCAAAGCAAACTTGGCTCTTGTGTTCTGCATAGATGGCGTTGAAGGTGGAGTTCTCCACCTCTTCTCTAAAACAGAAGATTTTGGTTATTAGTATGTTTTGCCAGACATACTATCGTTTATTTCAGGAGTTTTAAAAATATATTTTTATTAATTTTTCATGTTTTCATACAGTGTGTTTTGACCATACTGTCTTGGGTGTTTCAGATTTCTTTTTTTCTTGTTAAGATAGTAGAGATTTGAGACCACCCCTACGCCCCTGCTGTATCTCAGCGGTCCAGAATAGAGCTTGGCATACAGTGGCACTTACATAGTTAAACTAGTATTTATATGTGCATCTATGCATGAATACTGCTCTGGCAAAAGAGCATCATATATTGATGTTGAATAGAGGGAAGACTGAAAAGATGTTGGTTTGAGCTGGGAGGATAAGATTTCCAGTGACACACCAGAGAGATTGATGGGGTGCAGGTTTTTTTGTTTTTTTTTTTTCCTTTGAGCACAGTCAGGAGTTGGGGTTTGTGGTAGTGGCTGTGTAATCAAGGATTTGATAATGAAGCAGTGGACGCCTGTGTGTGTCAAGGGAAATTCTTTGTGAGGGGCCGATTCTGCCAGGTAGGTTTCTTCTCATGCAGGGACCCAGGCCTCTGTGGCCCTGTCTTGTGCTTTTGAATCTGCTCTCGGGCTCTGATTCTCACCTCATA
Source organism: Ondatra zibethicus (assembly GCA_004026605.1). Lineage (NCBI taxonomy): Eukaryota > Metazoa > Chordata > Mammalia > Rodentia > Cricetidae > Ondatra > Ondatra zibethicus. The sequence continues at coordinate 33,318 of PVIU01013243.1, read as the reverse complement.
GCGTACAGCTTTTCATTGCAGGACTGATAGTTTTTGGGGTCACTGCAGTTCAGGACAAACTACTTTCTGAATTCCTTTTATATTTACATTTTATGCGTGTTTGAATATGTTCTTATTGTCTCTTATAGTTGCAGAAATGTCTTTTACATTGTATCTCAAAATATGTTGTTTTACTTACCTGATAATTTTGGAACTTAAAAGCATACTTTGCACTGAGCTTTGATTGAGAACAAGGTTTCTATTTTAACATGTTGCCCACCTGTATTGTAATTTTACATTGGCCATGGACTGTTTTCTTACGAACGAGACAGACATTGGGTTTGTGACTAAAAGTGATAAAATGTGTCATTGTTTTAGGTGAAATTGCTAAATACATGGAAACTGTGAAATTACTGGACTACACTGAAAAACCTCTTTATCAAAATTTACGTGACATTCTTTCACAAGGACTAAAAGCTATAGGAAGTAAAGATGACGGAAAACTGGATTTTAGTGCTGTGGAGAACGGAAGTATGAAGACAAAAGCAGCTTCAAAGGTGAGTCTGGGTATTGAATGACTTCTTTGGATTCAGTTTAATAGGCATTGTAGGCAGGGGAAGCTTTAGCTCAGCAAGAAAGTCTAGGTGGGTTGCAGGTTAGGGCTTGCTGCCATGCGGAGGGCAGCCCGACAGCAGAGCAGGTGCAGAGCACTAGGGACAGGAGGATGTGGAGTTCTTACATCCAGGGGCAGGGTACTAAATGTCTGAAACAACCTCACTTGGGATCTGAGGACAGGTGTTGATGGGGCACTGAAACTTGAATATAGGAGTTCTTTTCTGCTGGGTCACCTTTAGTTTTGCCTCAGTTTCTCTTTGTTTATGGATATGGTGAAAATGTCTCTGAAAGTTGGCAGTATGGCTTGGCATGTCATCAAACAGTGTTGGTTTATCTGCATTCAAGGGACTCAGCTGTTAGCAGAGAAATACTAAGAAGTAATGGCCAGTCTGGTGGAAGAGCTGCTGGTGCCTTTAGTGAGAACTGGGATTGGCGTGTAGAATGAGAAAAGATAGTTTTTTTTTTTGTTTTTTGTTTTTTTAAGAAATTACAAAACACTCAGATTTGCCTGTGGCAAGATTATGAAGCTGCTAGGTAGTCATATAACTGAAGTAAGTTCTTAGTAAAACGAAGTGGAGCAGACCAGGGGTGTTTCATTTGCTCACCCCACCCCTGCCACCGATCCCTAGAGGGCGAGCCTGGGCTTCCATGCACATATGCACATACTCCTACAGGGCTGTGTGTAGCACTGTTGATTTTCCCTAGAGGCTTTCACTAACATCTCAGGCTGGCCTGAGCTCACTGGGAGTCACCCTGCCTCAGCCTCGCCAGTGTTATAATTGCAGATGGGGTCTCCCGTGGTGAATTGCTGGTTGATCTGCACTTACTGGAAAGGCTCTTGGGTCCCCACAGTGTTGCAGTGACTCTCAGGTCACCATGTCTTGTCTGTTCTGGACACCTGCTATCCAGTGAGTGTGTACCTAGTGGTTCTCTTGCTAAGGCTGACTTCATGATTACATCTGATAGTGAGGGTCCTTTAACGTCACTCTTTAGAATTGACTTTGCTAATTGGGGTCCTTTCCACTTGCATGTAAACGTTAGAGTCAGATTATTCTCACAAAAACAGTTGTGAGGTTTGATTGAGATTGCATGGGTGTGATGGGTCAGTTCTGGAAGAATGGCTGTCTTTGCAGCAGTCTCTTCCATGAATGGGGCTTACCTTAGCTTTCCTTCTGTGTTTTCTCACCTGCTTCTGTTGTATCTCAATAGTTATTTTAAAGAACACACATGAACAAACACACACACTCTCTGTCTCTCTCAGAGTGAGAGAGTGAGTGCCTAAATGGATAAGTGTGTGTATATATGTGTGCACCTTGTGCAGGTTAAGAGGGCAGCTCGTGGGGGAGTTTTGTTCATTCCTTCCACCATGTTTTGGGAATTGGACACAGATCATCAGGTTTGGCGGCAAGTTCCTGTACCCTCAAGCCAGCTCATTGGTTCCCATCCATATGCCCTTTGGTTTTCTGCCATGGAGACCATACACATCTTCCATGTATAATTTGTCTCAGCGGTTTAATTATTTCTTTGTGTCTTTTGTTGTCTCTGATAATCCCCAACCTTCCCTTCATGCCATTCAGTTGTCCTCTAGATTTGGCTGTTTTTAATACATAAATACTGTGATGGTTATTGTTCTATTTGTTTAGCTGGACATTTTTCTTTTTCTCTTCTCCTCTTGCCTCTTTTGATTCAATCTCCCTATGTAGCCCAGGTTGTATTCAAACTAGCTCTTCCTGCCTCAGCCCCCTACGTCCTGAGATTATAATCATGTAGTACCAAACTGAACTGCTTTTACTTTTAAAAACAATTTCAATGGGGTTAGAGAGATGACTCAGTGGTTAAGAGCACCTGCTTAAGCAGGGACCCAAGTTTGTTTCCCAGAAATTATGCTTGGCAGCACATAGCTGTCTATAACTCTAGCTCTAGGAGCACCCACGCCTCCAGCCTCTGTGAGTACCTGCTTTTATGTGTCTGTGTGCATGCATGCATGTATGTGCACACACCTAATAAAAATAAATCTGTAAAAACTTTCCATTAGCTTTTAAAATTCCTTTTTAATTGTCGAGTAGATTTATAAATTTTTGTGTTTTTAACCACCGTGCCATTTCTCCAACCTCTTTTATTTTCTCCTTTTGCCTTTGGTGTTTAACTTGCTGGTGTGACTTTTCTCTTGATTGTACTTATATTGAGTGGGGAAAGCTCTGCCTGGATTGCTGGATTATTGTGTCTGTGTATCTGACTTTTTTATCTTACAAAGCTGTTTTTTTTCCCCTCATAGTTTGGGATTTGACCTCAGTATTGTTAATCACATCACCTACCTGTTGGAGAACCTGTGCTGTCAGACCTGTGATTTGTTCTTCCTTACTAGGTGCCTTAGTTCTCTCTCTAGTTAAAGGGGTGAGCTCTTGAGTCATTGCTTGGGTCTTGGTAAATCTGCCATAAAAGCAAGATCTGGTCTCTGACTTTTGCTCTGTGTGTCTCTTATTTTCTCTTTTGACACCTGTTCTGGTGACTCATATGTAATGAATGCTTTTGATTCTTCTGCTATCAGGCCTTGCTCTTGGTAGGCCACTGTGGAGGGTGTGTCTGTCTCCTTTGCAGAGGGGTTTTAAATGTACAGCCCCCCACTTCACCCCCATTTCCCCTATCTGGCCAGCACTTTCTTTTATTTTTTCATTTTGGTTTTTTGAGACAGGGTTTCTCTGTGTAGTTCTGACTGTCCTAGAACTAACTCTGTAGACCAGGCTGGTCCCGAACTCACAGATCATCTTGCCTCTGCCTCAAGTGCCTCTGGTTCTGAGTGCCACCACCAGCAGCTGCACTTTCTGATGGGGATTACTGGTGCAGGTTTTTAGAAAGGTGTCCCCAGTGTGGCTCAGGGTGAATAGGACCACTGCTCACTTCCTGGATGCGCAGCCATTCCTCTTGGTCACTGCTTTCAGCAGCTGTTTGTAAAGTGGTGCCTTGGTGCCCTAGTGCTTGTGGCAGAAATGTCGCTAAGTGGTTGTTTTGGGTTCATTTCTTCAGGGTTTAGACAGGAAGAAGCTGTGGATTCTTGTCTCCTAAATGTCCTCACCCTTATTTTCTAACACATTTTAACTTGTTTGTGTGTGAACATTTAGACTTAATTAGAATCTGTATCCATTCCCCCATAAGAGGAATGTCTCCCTCCTACAGCCCATGTCTCAGTTGTTAATGCAAGTCTCCTGTTGTTTCTTTGTGTGCTCCTTGTCCTTGGTGCTGTGGAATTCCTGAGTTTTATATTTCTGTCAGTATTTTTTATTGTTACTGTGTCTTTTCTCTTGGACTCATTTTTTAGAATATGCGCTCAAATAAGTTTTTTGTTTTGAAGAGAGCTATAAATGCTAAACTTTATGAATCCACAATTTCCAAAAATGGTGCTATTTGTTTCGCTGAAAGAGTAATTTGGCCAAAGACACTGCTGTGTTATCCCTCAGCTTCCAGTTTGGTTAATTTTTTTGTTACTAGATTTCTGTTGTCCCCCCCCCCAAATTTGAGGCCTCTTGCTTTTTATTGTACCCCATCATCATGCTTTTTCCCACAGAATGTGAGTGTGTGTGGGGTGGGTGGTCATGTTTGTTAGTTTAAACCTCATGTATGCTTGGTACTTGGTGAACCCTTGAGTAAAGATGTAACACTCATCTTGGAACTTGAGAATTCATCTTTGTAAGCATGCAAGCACCCCCCCCCCCCCACCAGTCCCTGGTCTTTGCTGGAATCTAGCTTTCCTTTTTCACATTGAACATTTTCTTCTCTTGGTGAAACTGCTCTCTGGACTTCTAGCTCACTCATCTCATTTGCTCTACTTTTCAGTCAGATTTTAGGGGAAATGGAGATTTTCTTTGTGTCATGTTATTCTTTTTCATTAATTAAATTTATTCTTCAACACCGTAACATGTGTGCATATGCATGCTGACCTCTCAGCCCACCCTGTCCAAACTTCTTCACCCCATCTCCTTCTTCCTTCAGATAAATCTCTCACATCCCTGTCATTTGTTTTGTGATCCACTGAGTTTAACTAGGGCAGTCTGTGTGACCATAGGTTTTGAGCTCTTTGTTGGAGCCTGGTGGGGTCACCCGTTGGTACACAGCTGAGGACAGTGACTCCCCTTCTCCCAGAATTTGATGGTGGCCAATAGATCAGAGGGATGGGTAAGGTCCAGTAACCTCTCTCCTATCCATAACTGACTGTTTTACCAGTGTGATAGCCTTTTATGTCTTTTTATAGATAGGAATTGCTATTTTTAATGACTCTGAACATAGAAATTCTATGTGCTGCTTGGGCTTAGTGTCCTTTTTTTGGTTTTGTAACTTTTCTTAGATTTTGTTCCCTTCCCAGTTGCCCGTTTACCTGTTTAATGTTTTTCCTACAGTGTCTACTGCCACTGTGAGAGAATGAGAGAGATTGGTGACATAGGGGTGGGGGGAGGTCAGCTCTTCTGCTCTCATGCCCTCAGGACTGGCCCATCTGCGACTATGACAACAGGGTCAGCCCTAGTGTGCTGCCCAGGTGGGATTTGCTTTTTTACTGATCATCATGGAGACAGACAGCTATAATGTGACCTTGTATCACATCTGCAGTGGGTGCCTTAGGGTTTTCTTCTTACTTGAAAGTCTGCAGAGGACTTGATGCTGGGAGTAGGTAACCCTTCAACTGGCTACTTCAGAACCACCATCCATCTACTTTCATATGGACAGTGTAGCCTTCACATGAGTCACTGTGTTATCGCTTATAAGAGGGGGCTGGCAGCTCTGCTGGCCTTCCAAGTCCAACCAGCATCCATGGAACTGTGAAGGAGAGCAGCAGCTCCATAGAGTTGTTCTTTGGTTGAATATGCACATATCCATCCACCCAACCTCGCAATTACTAAATTCTTTGTGTGTGTGTCGGGTGGCAGTCTCAGAAAAGGCACCCTGAGTGCCTAGGGCCATTCTGCTAACATTTGTAGGGTAGTTTGCCTCAGAGAAACTCGAGGGACTTAAAATGATTTTAGTCATAAAATATTATAGATAGTTAAGGCATAACTAGCTGCCTATTTTTGCCTTTTCCCATGAATTGTCCTTAAAACATCTTGAGTTTTTGACATTAATGGTACAAGTGATGGGGCCCTCTGAGGAGAGCATGAGTGACAAACTCCACATTAACTCCAGCGTGGTAGAGAATGTACAGGCGCCAGTCTCTAGAGCTCAGGTCAATGACTCTAGAACACTTTAAGTGACTATCAAGGTTGCTTGTGCCAAAGTTAGTCCAGGAGAGCCCTTGCTGCAAAGGTTGCACATGTTGTCCTCAGATGTGCAGCCGAAGCCTTCCAGGCCTAAGTTGCTGCTTTACTAGGAAACTGCTGCAAGGAGTGTGTCTATAGGCTCTGGCTAGGAGTGTGTCTATAGGCTCTGGCTAGGAGTGTGTCTATAGGCTCTGGCTAGGAGTGTGTCTATAGGCTCTGGCTAGGAGTGTGGCTATAGGCTCTGGCTAGGAGTGTGTCTATAGGCTCTGGCTAGGAGTGTGTCTATAGGCTCTGGCTAGGAGTGTGTCTATAGGCTCTGGCTAGGAGTGTGTCTATAGGCTCTGGCTAGGAGTGTGTCTATAGGCTCTGGCTAGGAGTGTGGCTATAGGCTCTGGCTAGG
>PVIU01013243.1:0-26981 GCA_004026605.1 Ondatra zibethicus | reverse complement strand
GTAGGAACAAACACTGTGAATTTAAACATTTTCCTTTTTAAAACTCTCTTCCCTAAACTTGTTAATAGTTAGCAAAATTACTTGAATTGTATTTCTTCTTCCTATCCCCAGAGCAGATTAAAATTGTTAGTAAGAGAATTAAATTTAGACAAATATCTAAATTTAGATAAATAACTGGAAAATTGGGAGTTGACCATGAAGGCATGTTATGTTATGCCTGCTTAAGAATGAATACTTCATAGAATGAAATTCCGTGTATATAGGGTTATATGGAGCATCCACTTGTGGAACATGGAAAGGATTTTTATACACAGTGTATGACAAGGCAGTCCGGTGTAGAGACTGAACATGTGTGTATTTAATGCTTTCATAAGAACGGTAGTTCTTTTCTACTTTAATCCCCTCCTTTTTGGGAGTGAGACAGTCTCACTGTATAGCCCCCGCTGGCCTGGAACTCATTGTATAGACCAGTCTGGCCCCCACTCACAAAAATCTGCCCTCCTTGAGTGCTGGGATTAAAGGTGGGTGGCATCATGTCAGATGGTTTTAATCTTATTTTATTTGTTTTTATAATGTTCAAAAGAAGCTAGTCGCCGTGCTAGCCACACAGTAGATGCTGTCTTCACTTGGGTAGAGGCTGGTGCTCTGGGGGAAAATGTTACTCTTGGAGCAGTCTTCGTCATTGCCCCACCTCAAACAACAAGCATTTTACTGCGTTCTAGATGAGTCTTCAAATCATCCGTCTTTCTCAAAAAAGTCATTTGTTCATTTCCTAGCCTACTTCCCATTTTTAATTTCTCCTTCTAACTGTGAATGATATTTTTCTAATGTTTTCTTCAAATGTATCTTAATTATTTAGTTTCCACTCAAATAGTACAGCATTTGGCAGACCTAGGTAAGACTGAACTAATCTCTGCCATGGTTGCCAATAGTTGAATAGCTGTATGTGCAGATCCATGTACAGTGCTGTGCTAAAGCTCAGCTAGGGTTAGGAATGGGTAGGACTGAGTCCCTACCTGGAAGAGCATACGTAAGGAAATAGAGCTGTGAAAGTAACTCAACAAGAGCACAGTTTGTGCAGTCTTCCTCCTTGGAAACGTACACAGTGGTTAACAATGGCTGTTCCATACTCACCAGTCACATAAGGAGGAGCCCTCTGCCCGAGGACTGCAGTGGGTTCTAGTCTCCTTAGGAGCACATTCTCCTTGGCTTTCCTGTGTCCCTCTCTTCATTTTTTTTCATCTAGTACTTTTTAACTGAATCTTGTAGGCTGCAGGTTCTGTGGCACACCATGTTTGCTGTCCCTCATGTCATTCTCCCCCAGTTGCTCTTAGTAACTAATGTCTTGCAGCTGCTCTAGAGCAGAGCAGTCTGAGTGTGTGCATTTGCCTGGTGACTTTACTGGGCTCTGACAACTGAGATGAGCTGGTTTGTGCATATTTGTGCCTGGAGATCTTTGGCTGCTAATTTTAGGATGTATGTTCTTTGTTTTGAAAACGAAATGATGCCTGTAGTGAGGGGAAGGGCAACCTGAGAACATCACTTACTTGTTTGGAGACGGCCGTGGGTCTGGGTGGTGTTTCCTAAAGGCTGTCACGTGCTTTTGCATATGATTTTCTAGGGTTTGACTTGAGCAGAGAATTGGTCTGTGGTTTTGCCTCTGAAGATTTTTATTGTCCTTTTTGTTGAAACAGCTCTCTTGGTCTCCAGTCAGTGTTTAGACTATTAGTAAATTATCAGCCCAGTACATTCAGCTGATTTGTCTTCCTGTTTCTAAATTGGAAGTGAGAAGCAATTAATTAACTGAATTTTAACCTAGCATATCTGAACACTTTAAAATATAATGTGTAGGGTATATACTGATGTCCTTGGAAATAAACGTATTTTTTAAGACCTCTTTCTATGTTGAATTAAAAGCAAACCCTATCCCATGTGTATTTTGTAAGTTGCCCCTGTGTGTCATACAGTATTTTGGTTTCATTTATAAATGCAAATAAAGGTACCTGCGAGACATTGTGGAGACTGTCAGAGAATCAGAGATTGGCACAGCCACTTGGGAAGCTTTTCATTTCGGATGGAACCCACACACGCACACCCAAAGCGTAAGGATGCTGGCAGAAATGCTCAGAAGAGAGCCCAGCAGCTTGCTGTTTGGGATTTTGTGTGTTGCCCTATGAACCATGTGCCATCCTTACAGTGTTAAGCTAGACTGACTTCGTTTTATTTTGCTAACTGGTGATCTTTAGATCATGGACCCTTTCTCCCCAGACAGCATGTGCTGTCAGAAAAGTTGGGTAGGAGCTTCCTGACTGGTGTGTGGGTGAATGTGACCACCACCTTCCTTGATGCACAGGTGTTCCTTTCCTCAGCTGTATGCTGTCTGATTTTCATTCCTTGTAATTCACCTGTATGGAGATTAAGAAAGCTCATTTTTATTAAATAAGCTTCAAAACAGATTGAATGTCCTAGGCTCTTCAGTCAGAAATACGGGCTAGCTCCCTTTATAATGAGTACTTCAAAACTACCCTCTAAAATCTGGAAACTGCTTTCTAGCCTATATGGAGCACAGAACAGTGCTGAAATATTCCTTCTTAATTTGGGTCTGAACGAACAAAAGTGTCTGTGTTTATCCCTGCCTAATGCATCACAAGTCTGCTGACACACTAACCTTGGAGTCTTGGCTGCCGTTAATCAGGCCTGTGAACCGGCAGGAAAGACGTACCTAACGTACTCCATCAGTGCACTTGCATATGGAGGCTCTCACAGGGGAGCTGCCCGTGCCAGCTGAGGGTTACCTGCCCACTGCAGTTATTGTATGTAATTATCGAGCCAATCTGTTCAGCCCAGCAGGGTTTAGATGGTAATCATGAAGCAACACTTTGGAAAAGAAAGATGTAAGGCATTCTCCCCTTCCCTCATCAGCTGTGTGAAGTTAGAACTATTCTCATGGCTATGTTTAAGAAGCAGTACCTTCTTATACAAATCTCCTAAGTGAATGCCATTGAAAGTTCCTTAAGGTTTAATCGGGTTATTCATCGGGTACAGGCTAGGTTCCTCTGCATTCCTCTACAGCCACCTTATACATGCCTTACAACAGTGGGATTGGTCGTGATGCACCTACAGCGGCTCTGAGCACTGGATATGATTGCTTGCACACGTTGGCTTTGTCATCTAGGGCAGAATCTGTGGTTACCATTAGGGAAAGAATGCAGTGCTGTCAGTGAATATTATCTTCTGCAGTGTACACAAAATGGCCTGCAACAAGGAACACTCCGAGATGAAGTTGAATTTAATTGCTAGACAGTGTAAGTGAGGACGTCCTGTTGCATTGTGCGGTGAAGTCTGGGATGTATCAGATGCATATCTAAATGATCCAGAATTACGTCAAGGAACTCAGAGAATCTTTGAATTGGAATTCGGACTGCTACACATTTTATTTTGGGCATACATAGGATAAGACTACATGGGAAACGTGTTTTATATTTATTGCCAACATCCCTCTATAAATACACTTATAGAGAGATGTTAACTAATTAAATGACTCAGCACAGAATTGGACTAGCTCAGTCTTGTAGTGTTTGTGAAGAGTGGAAGGCAAAGGAGTACAGGCCCATTCTCCAGATGCCACAGCCAAGAACATGGAAGATGGAAGGACCAGTGTGGAGAATCTGAACGACTTCCAGGCCATCAGGAGAACTTTGTGCTTAGAATGTCACTCAGCAATGTTTATGGCACTCAAGTATTTGCTAAGAAGAAACACTGGTTCATGGACAGAATTTGCCACCAAATTTAGACTCTAGGTGTGAGGTGAGGTGCGTGTGTGTATTTGTGTTTCTCAGGCTTGCAGCCTCTGCATCTTCCTCCATCCATGTTGTGAAGAAGTATGAGTGTCACTGGCCTGTGAAGGCAACAGCAAATTGCTAAACATTTCATGTCCTGAAAGAGTTTCTTCTTGATCAAGTGTGACTTAGTGGTAGACTAAAGCCTGGGAAATCAGAGGTGGTGGAAGAAAAGATTCTCCACCCAGCTGACTGGAGGCCTGTGTTCCAGATCCTTCCCTTGGGTTCTTCTGTTTGTTTTGAGACTCTTACACTTAGATATGCTAATTTATGTATATTTGCTTTTGTGTGCAGAAGACTACATCTCTCTTTTAAACTTTCTTTTCTATGTAAGAAGCGGAAGAAAGAAGAAAGCTCGGCATGTAGTGTGGAAGACATGGAGTGCTCAGATACACAGGTGGAAGAGGCCGTGCAGACTCGTAAGTGAGGAGCCTTGCTTAGTCCTTTCCTGTACAGCCCCAAGTTGTGCTTCCTCCCACATGACAGGCTAACTACGTGAGTTGTAGAATTTCCATTTGATTATAAACTATCTTGTGGATAGGTTTTGTGTTGCATAGTGTGTATCGGAGTGTCTTTCAGATACACATTATGTCACTTGCTCTTCACAGCAGTCGTGACTGGGACTTAGGAGGTAGAGACCAGAACTGCCTGTCAGGCCCACAGCTTTCCACTCCCTCACAGTGAGTCATATACCTCGTGGCAGGCTTGTGCCACAGTCCACTTCTCTGCAGCACATCCTAGCCAGTTAGGGAGTTTGGAAACTTCACTGTTTAAAGTAGTTGATGCAAAAGCAAAGATTTGAAGTCACTTCTAGTTAGAGGCTGGCACTGAAGGCAATGCCTATAAAACCACAGTTAGAAATGGTGTCAGCAAAGGCAGCATCTGCATGGGCCAGCTAAGACTGGACTTGTCTGTGTGTTGGTGTCCCCATGCAGTGCTTTTCTGGACTGAATGCTTTTGAAAGATTTCTTTCCTCTTTCTCAACATTTTGTTTATTTGTTGGTCCTGGGGCATTTCTTAATTTCTGATGATGTTTTGGGCAAAAATGTCCAGGATAGCATAAATGCCCTGTTGACTTAGGCCAGCACTGTATTTTGACGGTGGCTCTGGTACATGCTAGAAAGCAGCTTTTGAAAATCAGCCACCTTTATACTGACTTTTATTAGCGTTTAGTCCTTATATATATGGATCCAACATGGTCAGGCCCATCTGCGTTTACCCACAGAGTCCCTGGGATGCCAGGAGGGCGTCAGTTCACTCTGGAGGCCAAAGCTCTGCAGTAGTTCCTTTCCTTCTAATGCTGCCATCTCCCATTTGCTACTGTTTGTTTTTTACTGCCTCCTTCCCTGTCTTGTTCATTTTGTTAATAGGAAGTGAGGAGTCCCAAGGTGCAATACATGGAAGCATGTCTCAGCCAGAGGCGAGCTGCAGCAGCTCTGACAGTGAGTGGGAACGAACTAAGTAGCACTGATGAAGATGTTCTGTTCTTACCTTTGAACACACCCTTAAGCTTTAAAGCAGCCTTGTCATTGCAGTTGATGCAAGTCTCATGTTGTAGTAGGCCAAACCAGGAGTCTGTCCAGGCGGGTCCCAGATGTGCCTGAGTCAGACAGGCTCTCTTAGCCTGTGGGTCATTGGCGACCTGAATGCTGCTCGATAAACACAGAGGGTCTTCGCTTTGAGAGTGTGTGACTTAAAATTCTCCATTTAACTATGAACACTTCAGTGCTGGCAGTTTTGACATAAGAATATAGTAACTGTTCCCCAGGCAGTTGGTGGTCTTTGATCCCAACACTCGGGGGGCAGAGGCAAGGTGGATCTCTGTGAGTTTGAGGCCAGCCTGGTCTCCAGGAGCTTGTTCCAGGACAGCTAGGGACACAAAGAAACCCTGTCTCAAAAAACCAAAATAAATAAAAATTAAAAAAAGGAATGTAGTAACTGTAACTGGCAGTTCTTATGAGAAAGTATCACCGAGCTTAGGTGATACTCCTTATTTAGAACTGCTCGATTGCTCGAAAACTTTGTTTTGCTTTTGAACACAGGATTTCTCTGTTGCAGCCCTAGACCAGGCTGGCCTAGAACTCAGAGATCCACCTGCTTCTGCCTCCTGATTAAAGAAAGACATGTGCAACCATGCCCAGCTGCTATAACTTAAGAATAATCAGATTCTTCTGTATTCATGCAAACTCAGAATTACTTTGCTTAGCTAACACCCACACCCACACACACACCCTCTGTTGAGATGGTCTTGCTATGTATGTCTGGCAGGCCTGTAGCTCTCTAAGTAGCCATGGCTGGCCTTGAATTCAGAGATCCACTTGTCTCTGTGCCTCCGCTCCCACCCCAAGTTGGGATTAAAGGGGCACACCACTATGCCCAACATTTTGCTTAAATGATTGTTTTGTTTTTTCATTGCAGGCCACCCCCCCTCCCACCCACCCCCACCCCTCATCCCCGTCAGAGTACAAGGGTAGTTATTTTACTATTAGAATATTCATAGGGGAGAAGTATTGCCTGAGGTAGTTGGTAAATGTTGATTCTAGGGAAAGAAAAAAAAAACAGGCCAAGGGTCATGTAAATGTATACATTTGTAGTCACCAATTTCAGTCACTTCATGGAGAGGGCACATTGCTGCTTTTGTGTTTTTTAATATTTTGAGAAATACGATAAATTCCATGAATTTTGCGGTTTGGGGCTTTAGGATTTTGTGTCATAAATGTGTTTCAAGAATGGCTGCCTTTAGTGGCAGCTCTAGAAATGTCAGTTTCTTCATTAACAATTTATTTTCAAACACAGTTTCTGGTTTACAATGTGGTGAGAGACTTTTCTCACCGTGTGATCTTTTAGAATGCTGTGCCTCACAAAATGGGAGCAACTCTCCTTTAATATCTATTTAGACCATTTTAAAACCGTGTGTAATTTTCTTGATATACCTAAACTCATTTTGAATAGTTGGGGGTCTATTGTGTGGGCACGCACTCTGAAAGCTTTCTCTGTGTTATTGTGCAGGCTGTGAGAGAAAGAGAGGGTGACGGGTGGTGCCCAGAACGAACCGAGGCCTCTAATCCTTTTATTTTTATGCAAGGCATAATTTTTACCAATTGAGAAAATTTGGTTATTTGCTGCAAGTAATTTCCCCTCTTACAAAATGATAAGTCTTAAAAACCATGTATATTCTGGTATTTTAAAACTGTGCCAATATTTCAGAATTGTACTAAAAATTAGTTGATGTGGCCATGATCCTTATGGCTTGTGTGCTTGTCCTTGTAGGACAGTGGGAGACCACTCTTCTGGGGGTTACTTAGTCGTCAAGCACTAAGGGCTGGGAAAATACCAAACAGTCAGGGGTCAGATGTTTCTAAGAAAACCCTGCTGGATGCTCCCCACGTTCACCTATTTATAAAACGGTGAAAGGGTTTCCCCAAACTTGTATATTTTATTTTTCAACTATCATATTTTACACGTTGATTTTGTGATTAGATCTTTTGCCAGCAGTACTGTGTTGTGAATATGGTTTTATTTTAAAGAGACATATGTATAGCAGAACTGATCATTAGGGGAAACACTGAACTGCCCTGTGCAGCAGAGACTCCCGGATGAAGGTGGGTTCTGAATCTTTAGATTCAAGGAGGCAGTAGCAGTCTGAATTGCAGCAAGCAGGGATAAGTCTAGACTGCAGGGACAAGCAGTAATATTTAGCATAAAAGTGAATTGTCAAGTTAGGATGTTTGTAAGAGAGCATTGGTTAAATACAGCATGGCAGTTACCTCGGTGTCTGCCGTGTGCCTTTGGACTCAAAGCTCACCGGAAGTGAGCTGTTTGGTGTTGATTTGGAGATGGCTGTCAGGACAGCCTCACAGTCACAACATTTTTCGTTTTCTTTGTAGATTTAACTTTAACATTCTAGAAATGAAAACCTCAAAATATACCATGTAATTTATTTTGTAATATCAAAGCTTTTAATTTCTTCATAGGTCAGTCTTTTTAGCTTATTTTTATTAGTGTAGGTTAATTATACATGATAATGGTTCTGTGGTGGTACTCATGCTTCTGTAGAATGTGTTTGTTCTGGCCACTCTCCCATATATGTCTTTCCTCTTCCCACCTACTCCCTCTTCATCTGTTTACATACCTGGTTACTTAGTTTCATTAGAGTTGGTAGAGAGTCCTGGTTGAGGGTTACTTATACAATCACCCCAGCAACCATTACAGCCTGTATGCACTCATAGAGGGGCGGGGCTTTATGAGCCCCTCTCGCTACCACTATATTACAGTTAAGAAAAGCCCCAGATTGTTAGTCAGTCATAGTGTAACTACGGCTGTGTGAGTGGCGGATGATGCTCGTGAAAGTCTGAGGCTTGCTGTGAACAGAAACTAACTGAAAAAAATTTAATTTTAAAACTGATTTTCCAGCTAAGTAACTAAAACCGCCCATGATCAGAATACCTTTAGAAACTATAATTATTGTGTGGGATTAGAAATTTTATCTCAGATTCAAAGAAAATTCTGTTCTTTTTCAAAAAGAAGTTGATTAACTGTCGACTACCAGGATGCCCTTATTCCAATACTGTGGGTCATTCTGGTCCAGAGAGCTTGAGGCTGGGGAAGAACCTGAGGTCATTGCCGGCCAGTGTGGTCAGGCCAGGGAGAAGACTCCCCTTGTGAGGTGGGTAGGAGCTGCTCCTAGGGCCTTAGATCAGGATTGGCTGTGAGTGGCAGGAGGGAGGAACACCCTGTTAGCTCAGCTCAGTGCCCTCCTGCTTGTGTGCTTGGGGAGTAGGCTGTAAAAGGCAATCCTCTTGCTTGTTGTGCCAAGTGTAACCCCAGTGTATCCCCAGGAAGTGTGAACTTGGAAGTTGCACTGGAAGTTAATGTTTCAAATTTTATAATACAAATCTTGGGGAGAAATGCTGGGATGTGCTTTTCCTTGTGAGCTACGACTGGACAGTAAACTGACAAGTCCTAGACTCCCCAGCCCTGTGTAGAGTTCATCTCCACAGATGCCAGTCAGTCAGACATGAGGAGATTGGGGTTTCTGACCCTCCCCTTTGTGAAGTAATGATTACTGATGTGACTTTCTCTGATTCCTCTTCAAGGTTCAAGAACCAGAAAGAAAGCCCAGAAGTAAGCGAGCTGCCAGGAATCAACTTCTCTGCATACTCATATGACTTTTTTCTCCTTTTCTACTTTATGTGTTATTTTCATGTGAGTCTTATGGGGTTGTAGTAATAATTAAATGGCTATTTTTTTTAAAAACAAACTTTATTAAAATGAATATTTTGTGTACTTTATTGAAGGATAGTTTATAAAATCCCTGAATCTTTAGTCATTAACAACCTATGTGGTTTGGCAGCCTTGAGAGTGTGTGCCGACCCTGGCTGCTGTGCATTCTCCAGAGTGGGTAGGCTCCTTGCTTTTAGGGAGTTACAAACTTAAAATAAAGGTCTCTTTTGCTTGGTGTAACTGTACAGTTTGTTATGACAATAAAGTTTGGACTACATGGATTCTATTCTTTTTCACAAGCATGAATTGAATATCTGCTGTATGCACAAAGGAGGAGTTCAGTAAATCTGTGAGAAACATGCACATTTGAAAGTCAGATTATGTAAGACTAGCATGGAAGCTAAGCGATAGGACGACAGTGGACAGTCATCACCCAGTGCTACAAGATGTTAAGTACCTGGCGCCCTCCAAGGAAGTCCTGTGCGCAGGGTGTGCAGAACCTTCCTGTGGTGGTCTCAAGAGGAATGGCTCCTATAGACTCCTGTGTTTGAATGCACTATTAGGAGGTGTGACCTTGTTAGATGAAGTATGTCACTGTGGAAGTGGGCTTTGAGGTCTCTGATGCTCAAGCTATGTGTGGGCTGCTGTCTGCCGATCAAGATGTAGAACTCTCAGCTCCTTCTCCAGCACAGTGTCTGCGTGCATGCTGCCATGAAGATGATGGACTGAACCTCTGAAACTGTAAGCCACCCCAATTAAATGTTTTCCTTGACAAGAGTTGCTGTGGTCATGGTGTCTCTTCACAGCAATAGAAACCCTAACTAAGATAGCAACCATTTAGATTGGCTGTTTGGTGTTTTTTTTTCCAAGTTTCATTTTTGTAAAAATGATAATTTGTAAAACAAATTTAAGTTCTCTAGAGGTTTTTGGAGTTTTTTTTTGGTATTTGTTTTTCTGGTTTTTTTGAGTCTGATTTACATTGCTCATTTGTCCTCAAACTTCTGACCTACCTGCCTCTACTTCCCAAAGGTAGGATTACTGGTGTGCACCTGCCCTATAATAGTTGCAGAGAATACAGTCATGCACCATACACTAGCTGTAGGGAGTATAGGTGTGTACCCCCACTAGCTGCAGGGATTACAGATGTGCATCCCATACTAGCTGGAGTGGTTACAGCTGTGTACCCCATACTGGCTGCAAGGTTTATAGATGTGTACCCCACACTAGCTACAGGGATTATAGGTATGCACTCCACACTAGCTGGAGTGGTTACAGCAGCTAGTACCCCACACTAGCTGCAGGGGTTACAACTGTGCACCTCATACTAGCTGGAGTGGTTACAGCTGTGTACCCCATACTGACTGCAGGGTCTATAGATGTGTACCCCATACTAGCTGCAGGGGTTACAGCTGTACACCCCACACTAGCTGCAGGGGTTGTAGCTGTACACCCCACACTAGCTAGAGTGGTTGCAGCTGTATACCCCACATTAACTGCAGGGATTATAGGTGTGTACTCCCATGCTAGATGGAAAATTTTCATGATTAGAAAATTTAAGATAGTTTTCTAAGTTGTTTGAGGAATAAAGCTCAGAAAATTTAGCATGTTTATGAACAATTTCAAGAGACATTCCTCAAAAATTAGAGTAATCAGGATTAGACATAATGTTGTAATGGGTGAATAGGTTGCCTGCCTATACCATGTGTAGTGTGTTTGGTACTGTGGGCAGCCATCGTGTATGCTCAATATAACTGGCACAACCTAGGACAATCCTAAAGTCATCTCAGTGCTTAAAGACTGAATTGCTTTGTAGACAGTACTGAGTAAACAATTGTGTGGATCGACAGCAGTACAGAGCTATGACTCTGACTCTGTGAACTGTTGAGTTGTCACACTACATGGCCATCATTGGGACAAGGTGCTGTCAGAAGTGCAAAGGTGAGCTGCAGCTCCCAGAGGCTGGTAAGGCAGTACTCCAAAGTTACAGCTGCAGGTCTGGGAGAAAGGAAATCATTTGGGGCAGAGGCTGCTGCTTTCCTTAGAATGTAGGATTGTAATACTGAACAGTCCTAAGCCTATTTGTAATACCTCAGTCGGCTCCCAAGTTCTGTCTTAAACACATTGATGCTTAAAATAGGATAAAATGTGTGTGATGTGTTTTTGTCTGTGTGCCGTAGCCTTTTTTTATTTTTTAAAATACAAAACAGCACAACCTGTTGGTTAAATATTAAGAAAACAAATATTTCCTCACATATTGTTTTAAACAAGTGCTGACATTTCCTCAAATGTTACTGTATTGGCAGGGCTACATAAATTAGCAAAGAACTACTAGCCAGAAGTAGCCCGATTGATTACAACCAGCTATCTGGGTCTCTTGTTCTTCTGCCTTCACTCCCTATGGAGTACGGTCCTTTGCAGGTCCAGCTATGTCAGCACCTACAGTTGCTGTATTATCTGCCTGTTCCGGGTTCTTGAGTTTTTATCTTCTTGCCAGTTCCTGAGAGGGTGGGTTTGCAGTCTCCGTTCTCCTCTCCTAGTGCAGCTTTCACACTCTAGCCTGTGCACTCAGTTCTGTGCTGTTTGGTTTCCCTTCGTTCTGTTCCCGGTGATGTGGTGTTTTCTGGCCCCGAGGATCATCCCCTGTGACAGGCTCTTCTGTCGAGCACAGAAGGATTCAGCAGTGGTGGTAACCTGTTGAGCCCTAAGAACTGTGTTCTTCAGTGGTGATTTCTTAAGACAGAACACTGTTATCAGAACTGTAAACACGAGCTCGTTTCCTTGAATTGCTGAATTAGCTGTGCCTATCCAGACCTGGGTTGCCCAGCACTGCTTCAGTGTGGGGGTGCAAGGTTTGTCTTAGTGTATCTGGATACGTGCTGTAGAATACTATATTTCTTTTCTTTAATGTTGTGAATTACAGTGATTGGAGAGTTTTAATAATGCAAAGCCTTTGTAGAAGATTTAAAATATACAGAAACATGTCTTCACCATCACGCTCAGGTACTCACTGTTCACAGTCACACTTAATTTTGACTTTTTGTACTTTATTGTAAATACCTAATATACCACTCCATGTTCTCCTTTTTAAGTCCTACAATGTTTTTAATGTTGTAGTTATTTCATGGACATAACTGTAGTGTGTCTTTCTTCTGGATTTTCGATCTCATTTTTTTTTATAACTTTAATATTGGACTATAAATTCTTACCAGTGTTTCACATTATAAACAATATTCTTGAACAAAATTGGGCAGAAATCATTGTCAACATCTGTGACCGATTCCCTAGCTTTAAAGAAGTGAACACTAGGTTAAAGACTAGGAAAGTTGCTGAACTGGTGTGTGCTCTCATTTTTTATCAAAGTCTGTCTGTTAGCACTTTACCCCTCGTTTGCCTGGTCTCCATCTTGATGGCATCTAATTCTGTGGGCAAATGTTTGTGTCCCATCTGCCTTCTACCTGAGCCACACCTGTCCCCTACCATAAGCTGAAGTCTAATCTCAGGTGTGAGTATTAGAAGGGTGTTTTGGAAAATAATGGGGTACCCAGGGTAGGACCTGTTGAGTGACATCAGTACTGTTCCTTGTAAGAGGAAGCAAAAGATGTGGTCTGTTTCCTGTGTATGGCTTCACCTTGTATGTCTGCACCTTGGCCTTGGACCTGGTGCCACCAACTTCTGGGTTTGCTCTAGCATCAGCAAAGCTGTGATTGTTTCCTTGGTCAGATGAATTTGTTGTTGCTGCTAGCTAAACAGTTCTTCATTTGTAAATTAGCTTTCTGTCTTCTCTTCGGTGTGTTGTATCTATTGCTTATAGAATAATGACCAGACCCATTTGCCATGTCTTTTTGTTTGTCTTTCCAGTTTTCATAAGGATCTGTTTTTAATGGTTTTAGTCTGTTGCTTTCCATTGTTTTAAAATATCTTCTAACCAGAAGTCAGAAATATTTAATATGACTTTTGTTGTAAAGTTTCTGAGTTTGCAGTTGAAGTAGAACTTGTTGTGGTGCATATGTGCCTTTAGGTGAGACTGACTGATACTTTGGGGACGTTCCTTCAGGAGCCCCTCCCTCTGCTTCATTTCTCCCCAGTTCTCATCCCAGGTCTGTTCCCTGGTAGCTTCTCACGCCAGCATCACACTGATTCTTAGTCACTGTCCAGGTTATATGAACAGAAATGAAAGTGGGAAACGTTTAGCTTATTCTGCCACCACTACAGAAATCAAACTCTTGGGCCAGTGAGATGGCTCAGTAGGTAAAGGCTCTTCCTGAGCAAGCTTGGTCACCAGGACCCATGGATAGACCTGACTCCACACAGTTGTCTTTTGACCTCTACACACACACACACACACACACACACACACACACACACACACACACACACACACACACATCTGACACACCCCTGTACCCCAAATAATAAAGTTTTAAACTTCCAATTCTTATCTTTGACAATGCCATTCCTAGTCTATTTCATGCATATGTAGCAGTAGGTCAGATAATGGCTTTTAGTTTTGAAAGGTTAATGCATCATTGTGTAACATATGCACACACAGAGGGAGAAATTTTCTGTGGTTATTTTCTGCAGTTGCTAACAGTTGAATTTGCGCAGTGCAGAAATGCTACTGCCTCCCAAGCTACACTATAAATTTAGGAATGCTCAAAAGCTACAAACTGCTGCAGCCTCAGTAAGGATGCCCTAGAGCTGCGCCTATGTCATGAGTGCAGCCTTAGTAAGTGGGGGTGGCAGCACTTCGTCTGTCGAACCCCACAAGCAGTCAAGGGTGTGCCCCTGTACAGACACTGGTGAGCACTACCAGATGTGTACATGAAAACCTTTTACAGCATTCACTCTTTGGGTCTTGTTCTTTAACTCCAGTTCCAGGGGATCCAATGCCCTCTTCTTGTCTCCTTGGGTACCTGACACATGCATAGTGCACAGACATACATACAGGCAAAACATTTATAAATATAATAATAAGATCTTACAAAATTGAGAAAATTACTCAGTTTAACTTTCTCTTTCTTTCTTTCTTTCTTTCTTTCTTTCTTTCTTTCTTTCTTTCTTTCTTTCTTTCTTTTTTGACTTTTTGAGACAGGGTTTCTCTGTAGCTTTGGAGCCTGTCCTGGAACTAGCTCTTGTAGCCCAGGCTGGTCTCAAACTCACAGAGATCTGCCTTCCTCTGCCTCCCGAGTGCTGAGATTAAAGGCGTGCGCCACCACCACTCGGCTCAGTTTAACTTTCTGACCTTGGTGGAAATTGGTACAAAATTTGGGGTGACATAATTCTCAGCTCTGAGAGTGGTGGTGCGTGTGTCCTCATACCTTCCCCATCCAGGGCCAATGTTCTGTAGCCCTTACAGCATCAGAGCACCTGAGCACAGCTAATGAGGACTGGAAGGTCCTGGGGTGGTCTGTTGGCTGGGCAGGTTCCGGCTGGGTAGTGCACAGAGGTTGTTAGACTGCCTGGAAAGAGAGGAGGAGGACTGTCCCCAGGGGAAGTGGCATTCTCACACTGGTGCACAGCAGCCCCAGAAGACTGTTTGCAAGGTAGCAAGCTGCCTGAGAGGAGCTTACATCAGGAGATATATCTTTGGTGCCCCCAAGGCTGGGCAAGCAAGATGGCTAGGCAGGTTAAAGGCACTTGGCCATGGATGCCTGAAAACCTGAGTTTGTACCAGAACTCATGGTGGAAAGAGAGCTTAACTTTAAAGTTGCCCTTTGACTTGTATACGTATGTGCATAGAAGCCACTCACACACAATGTACACCATGCAAATGTGCTCTCATACACATGCATACCAACAATAAAGCTTTATACACACATACATACATACATACATACATACATGCATACATACTTGATGGGTTGTTTTACACCCAACCAAGAGTATAAAACAAAGCACCCTGATATTCTGTCTTCATTCAGTGACTAACAGAATATGGATTCCATTGAGCTGGAGAGGTGCACATCCTAGGCTGGTTGATATTGTAGTTCCAAGGTGTATCATCTAGCTCCCGTGTGTCTCCACATGCACATCGTGAGTGCAGAAATCCCTAGCAGATAGTTAAAAGCTTATGAAAATATAATTTCCATACTACATAATTTGAAGAGTCATTCAAGTATTTCTTAAGATGTGCATAGTTTTGGTTCAGAACTCCTGCTCCCCATTCCTAAATTCCCAAACTGGAGATTTGAGAAACTCATGTATCCAGATGCTGCAGCCTACAAGATGTGCTTTCAATATGCCATGCAAAGTGTTAAAAAAAAAAATCGGGTGGCTGAAATTACATCAAAATTGTGTCTAGGGCCCTGTCCCTGTAGAGGTCAGAGAAACTACAGTCTGCAGAAACACAATTTGAGATCAAGAATCCTAACACCCGTTCTTCCCAGGGAACTGGTGATGCACAGAGTGTTGGAGGGGCCAGGCTAAGTGAGCAGCTGCAGTAATACCCAGTTGTCTGTTAGTGTAGCAAAATCGAGGGGAAATAGGAAACTTTAAGATGGGTGTCTTTTTTGGTGTTGTTGTTGATAGCCCTATTTGAATGTAAAGTTCTGGGCACAAAAGAAGCGAGCCATCTTTGGGCTGCATTTACTGCTCTTGATGACTCCAGTTGTGTGTAAATATTAGAAAACAGCAGGGTCCTGCATCCCAAGAATCACTTGAGCTGTGCCACAAGACAAGTGTCCTTCCTGGCACTGTAGCCATACTACCCGGCTCTCCCGCTGTTTCTAATCTGTGCGCACAGCCGTGAAAAAACTGGACTGACATTTACAGGCACAGCAGGGAGACACTTGACTAGGGAATGTTAAAGACTCCAGTACCTCCATTCAAAGTGGCCACCGCACACGCGATAAATCTTCACGGGAGAGCTGGGCGGCACTCAGCTGATGCCATGACGAGGGGATCTGCAATGAAGCAAAGGAGCATGACATCTTCTCGGTTCAGCTTCTGAGCAGTCCCGTATTTATTGTTGCCTTTATTTAGACCTAGATATTAGAGGGAGATGGAGTCTGTGGAGGTGAAGGAGCTCTTTCCTTTGCACTGTGCTTTTTGGAGGGTCTCTTTTATTCTGGCCTTACTCCTTCATCCACTGGACTTTTGCAGGATTGTTCCTCAGTCACAGCATTTGCTCCACAAGAGAAAGTGTTCCTGAAACAGGCTGGAACCTGTGTGGGAAGAGGTCAGCTGCCTTCAGACTTAGTTCCACAGGCCTTCCTCCCTGTCTGGTGGCAGCAAGCTGCCAGATTTGTATGCCGTAATACCAGGAATGCAATTAGGTTTGCTGCGCAGTGTCTGGTTGACTTCTCAGTTAAGAGTCTCTTTCCCTATGGGAATAAGACTAGACAGACTGTCATTTGCTGTTCCTAATTCTGCTTAGCATCATCACTGGGGCTTTTTTTTTTTTATTTTGTAATTAGCTATCTTAGTTGGCTCTTAAATTTTAATAGCCAATTGAAGCTGTGTTTTAGCCAAGTTCCATATCTAAATTGCATTCAGTCCATTAACAAAGTTGGTTAAAAGGCTATTAAAACTGAAGCCAATGTATGGTGGCTCATGCTTGTATCTTCACAGTAGCAGTTGCAGCCTAAAGGAATGTGCTCCCTTCCAGCAAAGTTCTGCGTGCCCTGGATTCCACCTCCCCCAGAGGAGAAGGTGGTCAACAAGATGTTTAGCATGCGGGCATGCCCTCCCTGGCCCTTTTTTCTTCTGCACGAGGCTGCTTTTCAGGTTTGGATTGTTGGGTTGGTGGTGATGGAGGGAGAAGGAAAGACACACTGACTCCTCCAAATTGAAATTGACAGTTTTTGAAAAGTGAATAATTGAAATGATTTTTTTTCCTCCTTTCAGCTGATCAAAATTATTAACAAAACCATCTGAGGCACCTTCTGGTAGGAGTGTAGTCTTGCTGGGTTCGCTTTGTGAAACATTCTGGCAGACACTGGAAAAAAAGAAAAGAAAAACTGTAGTGGAGCCAGCCCATAGGCACAGAGCGCTTGTCGCCTAATTGACAGGCCCATTGTTGCCCTGTTAGAATCAGAAGGCTGGCCGAGCAGCCCCACCCTGGCACCTGGCTTTATCGGATTTTAGTTTCTGTGTTGAGTCCTTCCTTCAATGTGTAACCTTGCTTTAGTTCTCCTGTCTCAGAGACACTCAGTTTCACAGATTTTCACAATTTGTGCTACAGACTGTCAAGAGAAATTAACCGTACTGGGGTGTGTTGGGTTTACATTTCTTAATCACTGTGACCCTGGAAATGAAGATTCAGGGAGAAGCCAGGATGCATCCTGCTCCTTGACTCAGCTCAGTGTCTAAAGCAGTTGTCCTCCCTTAAGCTGCCACTGTCATGTTTTCTGCCTGAAAAATAGACAAATTAAAAACCCAGCTCGAAGTGATAGCATTTTGCTTCACACAGAAGGTTCTGGGGGTTGTGCCACGCTGCTTTTGAAGCAGACAGGTTTGCCCTGAGTCCTTATATTTCTGCATTCACTCCTAAAGTTAGCACTATTGTCCCGCTACTGAGTTCACTTCTGTGGCGTTGAGGCCACTTGACAGCCGCAACGGAGGTGGTTCTAGAGAAGCCCCTTTGTGCATTTTCTTGCCCCCCCCCCCCCATGTGGTGCTGGGGTCCTTGTATTTCCATCCCATTCCCTTTCACAGCCTTTGCCTGAGGGCTGAGGCAAGTGGGTAAGAGATGTTCCTGTCAGTGCAGGACTGCCAGTGCTGCAGGGCTCTCTGCTGACTTTTGCACTGTACCAGATGCTGGGAGAAAAGACAGAAGGGCCTACTTTATTCACCCAGATCAATGCAGCGAAACCAACACAATGAGAATGTATGTGAAACATGAATCGGCCTTGAATAAAGTAGAACTAGCTTCGAAAGTCAGGCCAGTGAGGGTTGCAGAGTATAGCAGATATCCATACGGCTAGTTTACATGCAGAAGGTCTGAGTTCAAGCCCCCATGGAGCCATGGTTACAAACAAACTTTTTATTTTGAAAGTACCCTGGATGAAAACAAGAATGTGAGGTTTTTGGTGGTTTTTTTTTTTGCCAGGTATGGTGATATGGTGATGCATGCATTTAGTCCAAGCATTTAGGAGGCATAGGCAGGCGGATCTCTCTGAGTTCGGTGCTAACTTGGTCTGCATTAGTAGTTCCAGAACTACATAATAGAGACCTTGTCTTGAAAAAACAAACAGAAAATCAGACTACACCCCTCTGAGAGGTCAGGTGGGATGGCTCCTGTGTGAAACTTGACAGGGTCCTGGAGGGCCCTCTAGCTGTTGACTGGCCCCAATGGGCTCTGGATGCACAGCCCTTCTCTGACATTGGGAGCTTTTTCTCTCAGTGACACATGTGCACGTGGTGCATGACAGAAAGATTGGGATCAAGGTGAGCAGCGGGAATTCCAAACCCCTTAAGAACCTGGATAGAGAAAAATGCTGCTTATTGCACTAAGAAAGGAAGAGAATTCCTGACCCAAATAAAACGTAGCCATATCTTATGCTATAGCAGCATGAGCCTGACAGAGCAATTCAGTGGGCTGCATGCTAAGTCACCCACCTTCGCCAGAGGAAGCTTGGGGCAGTGGCTTTCTGTAGTCCACTCAGGCCTGAGCACAGACTCACAATCCCCCAGTGACCTGCTCCAGTTGCCACCGTGTCCCAGGCTGCTGGTCTCAGCCGGAGCCTGCCCATGGCTACAGTGTTGGGTCACATTCCTGAGTCAGTGTACTCTTCCTCAGTTTACCTGTCTTCCCATGTGACACGCCACCAGTTGCCTGAGGAATGGATATGTGGGAGGTGAACCCTTTTGAAGTCTTGCTGATGTCAAATGCCTTTGTTCTGCTTTTCCTCTTGACTGATAGTTTGACTCATAGTGGATTATAGATAGGAATTAATTTTTCTTAAGAACTTTGCTGGCTTCATTACTGTTGTTTAGCAAACTCAAAGTTGCTCTGGTTTCTGTTCTGTGTGTGCCATTTCCCTCCCTGCTGTATGGAGGGCTGTCTTTCCCTGATTGTCTTCATTCTCATAGAGTGAGTTGGTGTGGGGCTGTTTCCTGGGTGTGTCCTGGAACTTTTGTTGAAATATCTTTTGACAGTTTCCCCTTATCATTTCCTCTGTTCTCTCATGAAGTTCCAGAACATTCATTGTCTCCTCTCAGTTGCTGTACTGCCAAGGAGATTTTCTTAATGTTCTCTTACAAATCTTTGGAATGAAAAAAAAATCTATTATGTTCATAATTTCCAGGAGTTCTTCTCTGTTTTCTAACTTAATTTTAAAAATATGATCCTGGTCTTAGTTTGTAGCTGCAGGCTTTTACATCCCCAAAGATTTTAATTGTAGTACATTAGTGCTTCCTGTTTCCATGTAGTTTATTTTATTTTATATGCATTAGTGTTTGCCATGGGTGTCAGATCCCCTGGAGCTGGAGTTACAGACGGTTGTGAGCTGCCATAGGGGTGCTGGGAATTGAACTTGGGTCCTCTGGAAGAGCAGTTAGTGCTCTTAACCACTGAGCGCTCTCTCCTGCCCCTCCACATAGTTCTTTCATTGTTATTTGTTTTAGTGGTGTGTGTGTCTGTATGTGTCTATGTATACTTGCAGCTGTCAGCTCTTCCCTTCTAATATGTAGACTCTAGGGATGGAACTCGAGTCCTCAGGCCTTGGTGGCAAGTGCCTTTACCCACAGAGCCATCTCTCCAGTTCCAAATGTGTTTCTTCAAGGGATGCCATTTGTCTTGGTTGTCTTTCACTGGGATGGCTTTCTCAGGTGCTCTGTGGCTGTGCAGGAATGAGCCGTCAGCCAGGTCAGGTGACTGGAGTTTGGAGTCTGTGAGGGCCGGCGTTTGGAGCTGTCATTTTCTTCAGCCTGGCTGGTGGTTTTTAGAAGAATTTAATCCAACTCGTGATCTCCAGGAAGCTGAGCCTGACACGAAGGTTTCCATGCAGTGCAGATGGCTTCTGCATGTGGTCTCCGTGAGAAGAGAGGGAGTACTCAGGATGGGGCAAAGGCCAGTCGTTCAGCAGACCACAGCTGAGAGCACCTGGCACTCATGTTTCTCCAAAGTGCATCTCACAAGCTGGCCTTGGGGACCAGCATCCCTCCACTTCTGAGCTGCACCAAGGGAGGCACACAGTTCCTGGCAGGTGTGCCAGCCACCCCTAGAGAAGGAAGGAAGGGCTGGCAGTCATACTCAGGACGTCAGGGAAATTATGTCCTTGTGCCTGGGCAGGGATGGGAAGATTTGAAGTGCTTCCTCCCCTCCCTTTCTCGTCTCCTCTGGGACAGTGAGCCCAGTCATTTCCCTGGAGAAGACTTCCTGGCTTTCTAGCAGAGGTTCAGCTCTCTGCTTGTGGGTGGGGGGTGCTGCAGGGCAGTGTTTGCAAGAAGCTTCTGCCGCTGACTCAAAATCGTTTAGGCGTGAATGAGTCTATTCTGGGATTTTTCTTTGGTTCTGCTGAATGCTATGTTCTTGCCTCTGCCCCTGTCACTTAAAAGTCACTCTGTCTGGGGGCTGAGGTAGTAGCCGGTCAGTAAAATATTTGCTGTTCAAGCCTTAGGACCTGCATTTGATCCCAGCAACTGTAAAAGAACAGGCGTGGTGGCATACATGTATGATTCCATCCCGGGTAGATCTGTGGAGCTTTCTGGCTAACCAGTGGAGCCTGATGGGTAAGCCCCAGGTCCGGTGAGAGACCCTGTCTCAGGAAAACAGCAGCAAGGTGGGTGGCTTCTGAGGAACAACACTTGCAATTGACCTGATCCTCAGATGTGCACATGCATCCACACACATGTGCAGCACATGTTTCCTAAGCAGTATGCCTTCTTCCTCCCTTCTGTCCTTCAAGCTGGTGACAGCTGCTTGAGAACCTTTTCTTTTCAGGTTTTAGAATAAGTTTGATTTGTCTACAAAGCCCTAGGGATTGTGATAGGAACGGCATAAAAATTGACTGGCCCATTAAGGAGGAGTTGGGATTTTTCATATATGACTGACCTCATAATATATCTGTCCATTTGTCTCCAGTATCTTTGATTTCTTTCACTTGCTTTTAAGTTTAGGTAACAAGTCTTGTACTCACTTTATTAAGTATACACATATTTCATTTTCTTAATTGCTGTATTTAAAAAAATTCAACTTCCACAGATCATTGTTACATAAAATATAAATAATATGTATGTCTAATATATGGTTCAGAATGAAGCCTCATGCCTGCAGTCCTAGCATTCTGGAGACTGAGGCAGGAAGATCATGAGGCCAACCTGGTAAGATTGTACCTCAGTATGAAACAGTGAAAACTGAGGTATGTGTCTGTGTGTTTGTGTCTAATGTGTGCGTGTTTGTGTGTTAAGGTGTGTTTATTTATGTGCCCCCGTGTTGATCTTGCATCCTATGACACTGATGATGTCTGTTGTTCGGTAAGCTTAGATGTTGAGTCCTTTCTTGTGGCCAGTGAGCTCTTCGCTCTCCTGTGTCCACTTCTCAGTGCAGCTGTGTCTTCAGATGAACGGCTGCCCTGTGGCTGCCGTGCTCCCACCAGGCACCACTGCTGCTATGGTGGACTGTAACACTGTTTCCTATTTTTAAAATAGAATTCCCCCCTTTTCCCCTCCTGAAACTAAAAGTTGCCTTATTAATTTTATTCTAAGTTTTCCACATGTTGTTGCCTATAGTTTCTTCACTGTGTCTGTTATAACACCAGGCTCTTTCAGCATCCCCTCTACCCCTTAACTGGAGACCTCCCTCCTAGGGCTGTTCTTTATGTTAGTTCAGTCAAATGTCAGGGAGTCCCAGGGCTCCTTCCCCTGCTCTCCAGCTGGTGCTCCTCCCTTGGACGATTCTCTCTCTTTCTCTCATCTTCTGCTTTTCACTAGCATGTACTCAAAAGTTTCTTTTAAAAGGTTCATAGAAAGATATTTATATATTGTTTGAAAATATTTTTATCTGTCTTTGCATATAGAAGCTTAGCTGGGTATAGAATCTGGGTGCAAATAATTCTTCAGTTTTTGGCCACCTCTCTATCTTCTGTGTAGCATTTCAAGTATAGCAAGATCTCATTCAATCTTAACACCCTGAACAAGAGTGCTGTGATTTCCCAGTACCCTCTAGTGCCTTGCCCAATGCCACACAGTTAATGAACTATCTAATAGTGTCTGAGCCTCCATTAGCTACTACACGGAAAGGATTGGATTTGACACAGTGATTCAGATTACTGTGAAGATTAGTGAGAAGCACAGGGTTTACCATTCCCAGGCACCCCAAACAAGCTGCTCTTCCCTAGAGTTGCCTCCCTGTTGTTCCAGGGGCCTCTCCATGACCCCAAAGTCTTTCTGTGATTCCCACCCAGTTTCTGTTATTCTCTTAAGAGTCCAGAATTGTTTCCTCTGGGAAGCCTTACCTGATCCCCCAATCTGGTGTCTCCTTGTGCAAACAGCTCCTTTTATGAGCTATGTATCTGCATTTTCAGCAGGTCCATAGAAATCTGTGTCATTGTGTACTAGGAGAAATCTGTGTACATTGAACTGATTCAATGTACATCTCCCAAATGTGAAGGAGGACTGGCCAGTGCTGTCACCTCCACAAAATTCTCTCAGACTTTGATCAGTGTTGTCAGATAAAATACTGGATGTTGCCTTAGTCCCTTTCTGCTTCTGTAACAAAATTTAATATATAATGGAAATTCATCTCGCACAGTTCTAGAAGCTGGCACTACGAGGTCAAGAAGCTGGGAGAGTCTGTTGCATAACCATGCCCACTGCTTCTTCAAGTGACAGAAGGGATAATGATGTCCTCATGTGGCACAAAAGCCAAGTGCTGACAGGGCTCTAAGAGCAGTCTGATAAGGACATTTCATCCCGTCCCAAGAGCCTTTGGGACTTAATCATCTCCCCAAAAGCCCAGCGTCTGAGTTCTCCTCAAAATCCTGTCGGGCATGAGCATT
The DNA here is from genome assembly GCA_004026605.1 of Ondatra zibethicus. NCBI lineage: Eukaryota > Metazoa > Chordata > Mammalia > Rodentia > Cricetidae > Ondatra > Ondatra zibethicus. The sequence goes on along the minus strand of PVIU01013243.1, from coordinate 3,979 downwards.
AGAAGCAAAGTGAGATCTGCATTTCAGATAAACAACAGATAGTTGTTTTTTGTTTTTAAATCACAAATATAACCTGACTTTTGAGGACATGTTTCTACTGAAGCCATGTTGCTTCATATGAAAGTGAGATTCAGCTGTGTTTAGAGTTATTCATCCACATCACATACTGGACTGCGAGGTCTGTGCTTGAGCCCAAGCTCCCTATGTTTGGGGCCCCAGAGATACAGCTCTACCGTGACACAATGAAGATGCTGCTTAAACTGGGTACCAGCACAGTCTTCTCTTGTGATGATCAGAGTCACTTCCTGTGACCTCTGACCTCTAGAGGAAATCCTCTTTATCCAAGAGTCTCCCACTCCCCCAGAAATTTTAAGTTTAGAAACTTGTCACCTTGGCTGCTTCCCTGCCTCCACACACACACACAGCGGCCTATTTTCTAGAGCAGATGGGGACACTCAGTGACCTCATTCACAGTTGTATCCTGAAGGTTCTGGAAAAGGATGGCGGAAGGAGCTCCTCCCTCTGTTGCACAAACACCCAGTGAGAAGCACAGGGTTTACCATTCCCAGGCACCCCAAACAAGCTGCTCTTCCCTAGAGTTGCCTCCCTGTTGTTCCAGGGGCCTCTCCATGACCCCAAAGTCTTTCTGTGATTCCCACCCAGTTTCTGTTATTCTCTTAAGAGTCCAGAATTGTTTCCTCTGGGAAGCCTTACCTGATCCCCCAATCTGGTGTCTCCTTGTGCAAACAGCTCCTTTTATGAGCTATGTATCTGCATTTTCAGCAGGTCCATAGAAACACTTGGAAGCTTTGTTTTCCAGCTTCATCCTTGCTACCCAATGCCTAGAACACAATAGAAATGGATAAAGGAATTCCGAAGTGATTTTGAAAAGAATTATATTGCTTCAAAATGGGTTTGATCTTTTAACTATGGAAGGAGGATACAGTACCATTCCATCGTATTTCAGAATTTGGCTAAATAGTGAGAAGTCAACAAAATGTAATTTATCCAAATATTATGTGAAACATGCCTCTGAACTAAATGAGTAGAATTTATACTTTTTGAGTCTCCGTCATGAAAATTCAAGGGCAAGGGGAAAACCTATGATTAGTCACGTCAGGTAAGTATGAAATGAGCACGGAGATGTAGATACTTAGGGCATGTTCCTGCTGATTTATATGTAAGCATGGGCAGGGCTGGGGTCAACCTGGGCTCTGATGAGTTTAGCCTGCTCTGAGATCGCCAGCCTTGAGGGTGAGCCACTTAGAGGAGTACTCTGGGCTTTTCACCATCTCCTCAGTAATTAGGCAGTTCTTATGTACGAGGTGGCTGACAACACGCGTACCTACACCACTCTGACCTTTCCCATTTACCTGCAGCATGTGGCATTTTGGGAAGTGACTTTTCCTCGTGAGTGACAGTGTCACCCTGTTCACCAGCTCCTGCTGTCCCAGGTGCCCTTGGGAGCAAGGGCCCAGGACCTCACCAAGGCAACTCAGCCTGCGATTCCCAGCCTAGAAATGCCAGGGCTCCTCTCGGATGCCCTGGGTAACTCTGTGGTTTTCCTCTCAATAGTTCACAGCATGTAATTCTGAGAACTAGTTCCCTCCTGGGTGATGCCTCTGGGCAGGTTGGGGTGGCGGGGCACCGGGTTCCCTTACGCATGGAGACAGGTACACAGAGCACGGCAGGAGAAGCCTGTGACTAGCTGGCTTAGAAACAGGCTCTTAGTCCCTGTCACCTGTCTAGTTTTCAAATTGTGCTTCTCTGTTGAAACCGATTCTGGGAGTATTTTTAATAGAGAATGCTTTGCCATTCTCTCCAGAGTTGACTGTACTGAGTAACTGAGGATCAGACTTTGTTTGTTTGCTTTTGTTTGTTGATTTTGCTCATTTGTTTATTATGTATTTGTGTGTGCATGTGTGTGTGTTTGTGCGCACGTGTGCCAGTTGTCTTCCTTTGTCTTTGCCTTTATTCCCTTGACCTTCTGTCACCACTTCCCTTAGGCTGACTGACCAGAGACCCTGCTGTCTCTGCCCCTCAGGGCTGGAGTCGCAGGCACATACAGCCTTGCCCAGCTTTCATGGAGTGCCCGGGACTTGAACTCAGGTTCTTATGTTTGAGTAGCCAGTTTTCTCACCTACTGAGTCATCTCCCCAGCTCCTGATGAGGCTTCGAATTTTTATTTTTAGTTATTTATTAAATTAATTTTTAATGAATTACTTTACTTGTGGATATGTACTTGGTTCCCATCTCACTCTTTCAGAGCCTCAGTTTCCCCAGTGTTGGGAAAGAGTCAGGAGGATTGCATTAGGTGAACAAATATTTTTTGAAAACCCTTCAGTGTAGTTATCTTGGTTAAGTTTACTTTGTTACTCCTCTCTTTACCCTCCCTCCCCACAGGAAGGTTCTGTTTCTTGGGCCACATTGCTTTAGTTTGCCAAAGTGTGGTTAGCATCTCCTGCCCGGTGCTCTGTGACATGTTTCTGTGTCAACTTCTTCCTTGTGTCTAGATGCCCACCAGCTCCACCTATGAATACCGTGCCTTGGAGAACCCACGATGTAACACCCGAATCTGCTCAGCCTCTTATGCTTGCTGTGTGGGCTGTGATGCGCTACTTCTCTGACCCCACAAAAGCATTGCCTCATCCGTCCAGGGCTAGAGCTGCACAGATGGCGACTGTAGCTTAGGAGAGTGTTGGGGGATGGTGCTGGCACGTGCTAGGAGATGCCCAATGATTCGAGTGTGTGTGTGTGTGTGTGTGTGTGTGTGTGTGTGTGTGTGTGGTTCTGTCCACTTATGGAGCTGGGATTACAAAGTTGTTCCACCACACTTCATGATTCATGCTTACAATACTGCTGCTGTGTGAAACAAGCTGGCATTCATAACTTGTAGGTGAGCACATAGAACACAAAATTGAAAACAAAAGCAAAGATGGAGGCATTCCTGCTCAATGTCCTTACATTAGAGTATGCTGACATCAGAAGCGAGCACCTGGCCACCTGCATCCATGAGGAGCAGGGATCAAAAAAGTCTTTGAGACTGAGATAAACCTTTGAAGGGCTCTGAAAGTTCATACAATCCCAGGCTCCAGGAGGCTCAGCAGACATTGGTCTCCAAACACGTAGAGCCCCTATGCTAGCAACAAGGGACCCTTCCAGTGACTATATCCTCAGTCAGGACCTCCTAACTCTGGCCTGGCTCTGACTTTGGTGGCCTGGCTGGCCTCCACCATCACAAGGAATATCCCTCCCAAGGAGCAACTGCTGCAGAGACAGCATCCTTTCTCCCCCTACACCCAACATTGGAGGTGGACATGGTGGCTTCCTGTGCACTGGGCAGTCAGACCTGCTTGTGCCAGCCCTACCCACTGTCCATGAGTGAGGTCCTGCCTCCAGATGTCAGTTGCAGCATGTAGAGCTGGGTTAATTGTTAAACTCGTTTGCTGTGTTTCCCTCTCCCTGGAGTGTGATGTGTGAATAATAAATCACGCATTAAAAAGGGACACCAGACTCTGCTTCTCTGTGACTCTAAGTGTTCAAGACACAACTCTTGAGTCAGAAGGTAACTCAGAAAGCTCTGGGGTGGTGGTGACAGAGTAGAGTCTAGTACTAGTGTCTGCCTTTATATCTTCTCAAGAGTAGATCTAAAGATTAAACCCAGGATGAGAGAGTCCTTTAATGAAGATAAAAACTCAAAGTAATGTGAAGATTTTGGCCCTTAACTGGAAGTATCTTTTCCTTTCTTAGTAAATTATAAAATACAGGTGGGACTTAGAGAGCAGTGAGCTGTGGTGTCTGTAGAATATAATGCTGCTACATTGGTATTGCACACACATTCCCTCTGGGCCAATGTGAGAATTCTTTTGGCTATGAACCCACTTGTGAGCTTGCTCATGGCAGGTGTCTACAGTGACCAAGTGGTCAGCATGGTTCTATGGTTTAGTTTTATTAACACTCCCATGCATGATCAGATACC